>JBANCZ010000941.1:0-26085 GCA_037040025.1 Sphaerogastrella javana | reverse complement strand
CTTCTTTAAGAGTGTGGCATTCCGGTTCTTCGTCTGCGTCGTCATCAGTTTGGTCAGTTTGATCTATATCGCTACCGACGTTGAAGCAGACTTTTAAATCTCGTCTTGATTTTTAATTATGCGGTTTATTGCTGTTCTGTCACACTTGTATTTCGTGCAGAGAACACTTTTATCAACGTTTTCGCTGACAGCCGTAATAATTTGGAGTAATACCTATATTTATTTATTCTACCTGAAAAGATCTCTAAAAAAAAGATTTCCCCAAAATGTATTATAACTATTCCAATTTTTTTATAATTTTAATATAGAATTTTACTATAATTAAATTAATATGTTAAAGTATACATTCGCTATTATGCTATATATATATTTTTTTTTGTTTTATTATTGTATTATTATTTTTTTTTTTTATTACTTAATGTATTATTTATGTCTATTTTATTCTTATATGCCGCTACTGTTGATTCCATTATTAGCATAGAGACGATGTATTAGAAATATAATTATGTACGCAATCAACTTTGTATGAACTCAATTTCCTGATATTGATATGATACTGACATACGGAAATGTCGCAAGCAGCCGAAATGAATTCTTTTTGAAGTTTGTCCTTTTTGCCAATGTTATGGAAAACTTTGTTTTCCCACACACATTGGTTGGCCAGCTTTCAAATATACAGATAGTAAAATAATTAGGTTTTTTTTTTGTTTAGTATTATAGGCAATAATTGCAGTTATTTAACTTCAATGTGTATTGCGTTTTAGCCATCGAATTTTGTTGTTGCTGTCAATTTGAGCCGGGTTCATTTGACTTCTCTGTGTTGTGCTGACCTAACTCTCATTTCATTTGCAATATTCGATGTGCTACTCCAGTTCATGTATTATTTATAGATAATGCTTTGGAATCGATTGGAATTCGCTGAATATGCGTTCAGTTACACTTTCGACTATGTATAAATTGATGCTATCTGTTCGACATTTAATACCAACCAGTCCAGTACAGTACAGAACAGTAGGGTTTGTGCATCATTGAACAGTTTTCCCTCTGTTGGGAGTTGCTTTGCTCTCGTTTGGAGAGGTCCATTTATGCTGTGTGCTTTTTAATGCAGTGTTCGCATTATTTTTCAGCATATATGTATATAAGTCGCCTGCAATATCCAGGTTATAAATCGGACTGACCAGGCTTTTCACAGCATGCAGTAGAACAGTTAATTTTCCCACAGGCAGCTTAATTTGCACACAATTTGTTACTGGCCCCAGCTGACCAGTAGTGGCAGTCACCAGTATACCAGCCAAGTACAGGTAGACAGGATTGGGTCGGTCACAACCGCACCGCATATGTACGTGGTATTGCGCTGCTCCGGTGCTATGGTACCTGATGCCATATAGTCTATTGCCAGTGGTATCTGCGGCACTTAAGTGGCATTCAAATTACATTTCATTAAGTTTATTGATGCGTTATTCACCTTTAGCGTACCCCATAGGCATACATCAGGCAGCCCAACCCTAATAACATACCCCCAACTCGTTCTGCTCAATATTCTGTCTAACCCTTTACTTAACCTTTGCGAAAGGGCATTATAATTTAGTCACGCCTTGTGTAACTTCAATGCGTTTTAAACGTGGCTGGCAACCTAATATGCTCTTGGCCAACTTGAACAATTCATGTCAATTTTTGCAACATTTTTTGGCCGAGTTGGTCTTTTTATTTTGAAACTAATAAATAGAGATGGCAAAGAAATCTTTTAATCTATTATTATTATAATCATGTAATAATGATTAAGTTTAACCTTGAGATTACTTACATTACACTTTTTTCGATTCGATTAGTTCGAAATTTTTCAGGAAAATAATCGATTGTACCATCCCTAATTATAAATGAACCAAAATCACATTTTTAAATTTGTATTTAAAAAACGTTTTTTTTTCTGTGTTTAAACAAAGCTGAATTAAATTTTAAAAAATTTAATATTTTCGACTTTTTGAGCAAGTTATTTATTCATTGTAAAGCTAAACTATTTAATAACTAACAACTTGTTCAAGATGAAAAGTTGTTGAATTGAAAATCATCAACTCAAATAGTTCAATAGACCAATAGACCCTTTTTTGAAATGGCAACACTAAAAATGTATTGTATCGATGTAGACCCATGCAAGGGTATGTTAGATTCGGCATACCGAAGATAGTTTTGTCTTGTCTTGTACTTTTATTTATTTATTTTTTTTTTTTTTGTCGGCCCAAAACTTTTGAATTCAATTTGTTTGCCAGCGGGCAAGCTGCCAAACCGAAACCAACTTAGCTCAGCTCAGTTCAGTTCAGTTCGGTGCTGGGCTGTCGCTATTCCGAAAGTTATTGATTTAATCCGTATCTGGGGAATGCTTAATCAAAAAATATACCCGCCTGCCAATTTGTTAGCCTCGATAAATGTATGCGTGTGCGTGTGCGTCTTTCACTCGTTACAGTATTTTCAAATATATACATTTTTTTCCCAGCTTTCCTTCTTGCTGTCTCATTTTCTTTTTGGCATATAGTATCGATTGGTTCATAATTTCCCCATGGCTAGATGAACGCGCCTTAGCTGTCAATTGCCCGTCATTCAGTCAGTCAGTCAGTCAGTTAAGCAGACAACGGACAACACATTTTCTCAGAAAACTAACAACATTTTCACTTTATGTGCCTTATATTCAAAGTGGCAACGGGAAATTACACTAGGTTCTAAGTATATTTTAGATTGTGGTAATATCTAGAGATGGCACGATTAATCACACGATGCACAATAATCGATAATTTTCACAAAGAATTCGATTCGAAATAAGTGTAGAGTAAGTAATCGCAAGGTTAAAATTAATCATATGATTAAATAATCGATAAGTCGATTTTTGTCATCCCTAGTAATTCTATATTTAAATAATTTTGTTCAATTGAGCATTTGAAACGTCAATTAATGAATGTATATGGAAGTAACTGATGTGTTATATTAATCCATTAAATTTATTCCATACAATATCTTTAGACACAGTGTCTTAAAAACACCAAAAGGTCTATTAACCTTGTGCAAAGTCAATTTATTATACTCGGTTTTAATACAGCAAGCGTGTATTCACACACCATAACAGTATTACATATTTTCATTCTTGTACATCGATTGCATGTGTCTAGGTTCTCCCCGGAGATGTTAAGCACTGCAGAACCCTGGACACAGCACCGATGCATCAATAAATAAAAGTAACTAATAGTGTCTGCAGTCATGGTCGCATCGATTTGGTTATTGATCGTATTCGAAAAAAAATAATAATAATAAATATGAGTATATAAACTTTATGAAACTGTGATGCACAACTCTGTCAATAACATAAATTTATTAAATGTTTTTTGCGCATACATCAAAATTATTTAAGGGATGGAAGTGGGTTATAAATGATTAAAAGTTGAGATTAAAGTTTAAAAAAAAAAATACATTAAATACTGTTGAATAATGTAAACTAGTTTCAATCGCTTTTTGAGTAATGTGAGTTCCATTAAAGAATTGTTGTCCAGCAATGTGTAAGGAAAGTCTATAAAATTAATGAATATGTTGAAGCTTTGCAAACATATTCATATTCATATTAATATGATGAATGCAAAAGCCAATGGAGCCACATGCAACATATGTATTATTTGCTGTTCAACAATTAAAACTCAAAGAAATATACCAAGTTGATAGTAGTAGTACACAGCAACATAAACTATATACTACAGTCGCCAAGAGAGATCTGAAGGAGCCTAGTGACGGGGGAATGGAATGTAACTTGAACTATAGGATTGGTTGGTCGGTGCGACAGTGGTCTTGTCGGATGAGGTCTGAACTCTGGGGTTTTGGCTACAAAACGAAAATGTCATTGTGGTTTTGCACACAGCACAGTGTAAAGATTTAACCACATGCAAGTAATTTAAAATTTATAGATTCAAATTTTCAAATGTTTCTCAAAGCAAAACAAACAAAAAAAAAAAAAAAAGAAAACAAAAAACCACGAACAAAATGGACAAAATGAAAAAGAACGAGGGGAAATAATGCTGCTGCTGGGCAATGTGTTAACTGCGATGCAAAGCTGTGGCTTTAAGGCGACAGTTTAAGCCATTGGGAAGAAAGCACTTTAGAGCAGCAGCCAGTTAAGCGTACGTTTAATGGAGTGCCTAATGGCCACAAAATTTTTGGTAACAGAATGGGCCAAATTCATACATACTGGCTAACAAACTGATGACTTAAAAGCTATAAGTTGGTCGCAAAAACACCAAAAGTGCGCTAACAACTGCCACAATGATATATGATTATGCTTTAAAACAACAACCCCGCTTCTATAAAAAACACATTAAATATATAGATACATATATATAGGACTCTATAAAGCCAAGGTTTAGAAAGTGCTCTATATATATTTGAAGGTTATACTATTGAATGTTGATGTTTAAAATACGTATACAAATTGTTTAGTTATCGATTTCCAATTTTTAGTGGAATGAAAGTCAGATAAGGGCTATATGGGCTACAAAAAGTAATATATTCGAATGAAATATATTATATATTTACTCTTTCGTAGTAGACATTGAAATACTTCCTGGAAACATTGAGATTGAATTCTATTGAATTTTGTAAACCTACATTTTTCATATAAGCTCAGTTTGTGTCGATTATTTGACATATGTGTATTGTTTGTAGCTAAAAGCAAATTGAATTCTGAAGAGGCTGAGCATAGTACAGATTTTATATTGGAAATATTATAAGGATGTTTGTATGGTTAGTTGGCACCGCTTGCATACTCGAAATTGTAACATTCACTCTGACAAATAAATGCAGAGATCTCATTCAGTTCCTTCAGTTTCACCTGGCCAACCACTCGAAACTGCCAGTAAACTGAACAAGCGCAAAGACAGAATACAACAACAATAACAATACTAAGAACAACTATAGGAATAGAGGAGCTAAGCCAGCAGCAGAGCAGAGGAGCATCACCGCTTCAATGCTGCAATTGGAGGTAAAACAGGTAACAATAGTGAGCAGTTAGAACGATAGGGACAGGGCTAAGAATGAGCAACGGCTCTTTAACTTCCGAGGGAGTGCTGTGCCCTGTACTTGGGACGGCCAACGAACTTTCAGCGCGAGAGGTGCAAAATAAGAATAGCCAACAACAAATGAAATGAAAAACAAAGAAAATAAAATTGTATAAAAACGAAAGACTACAACAAAAAGAAGAAAATAAAACAAAAAAAAAAAAAACAAAAAAAAAAGAGAGCAAGCAGAGCTGCGGCTCTGGCAGTGGCACAAACTTTTGAATAATTTATCTGTCGCTGAAAGGACGTTTTCATTAAAATTCGCCAACGTATTTAAAGTGCGAGATAACTCCCAAAGAGACGATTATTCAAGTGAGTTCATTTGCCTGCCAGGAATGCAAAATGCGTTGCTACAACTCTGCATATAAAAACATACATGTATACATACATTTATACATATATATATATATATATGTATATATGTATATACATACATGCATACATACATACATAAATACATACATTTTAGAGTACTACATGATTGAATTCTTATGAGCTCGTGTCAATCGTTCAAGAAGCCAGAATGCAGTGAGATTATGGCTCTTATTTCATTGGGGAAGCTCTAAAGCTCTTAATAAGCTCACAGTATAAGCTGCTAAACTATCGATAGTACTGTCGATAGTAGCGATAATTTTTTCAATTAGCTTACTATTAATGGGGGTTCTTCACTATCGATAGAATCGATATAATTATTGTATCATTGCGGCTTGGCAAAATGAGTTTATTTGCTTATCGTATGTAATTGTTGATGGTTCTGAATGATGGAGAATTTTCTTAAGAGTGCTAGAAATAAGGGAAATTAACAAATTTTTTCTGGAAATTATTTGTATACAGTTTGTTAAGTTATTGTAAAATATAACAAATATTACTCTATTTATACATTTCTCAGTTTTGAATAGTATATGAATCTATACTTATATATACAATTTAATGCAATTATTTTAAATGCTTTTTGTTGATTTTCATTTCAAAAGCATTAAAAATATTGCCATGCATTCTGGGAATATTTGAATGTAGTATGAATGGTATATCTCTACTTTAAATTGCTTTAAAATTAATCAAAGCGAAACAAAGCCATGCAACCAAATAATTTAATTAATTTCAACAGATAATTAATTCAGTTCTTTACTTTTGATGAAACAATATTAAAATGTTAAAGTCAGAAAGTGGATTTAACCACCCCACCTCACATAATTAGTTAAACAATCTGAATGTTCAAGCTTTCATTTTTAGTATTCTATAGAGAAGAATCTTTTATAAATGCATCATATCACGGATATGTCTTTGTTATTATTAATCTACAATGTTAATTTGCAAATACATATCATTTGCAGAATTGTTCTTTCGGGTCTTTTGCTTAAACTGACAATGGCAATAATATGCATACATATATACATATAAATTGTGATGTAGATGGGGGCACTTAAAGCACGAGATGCATAATTTAGGTAATGCAATTTTTTCAAGAGTATTTTATCTTTTTTTTTTTTTTTCTTTACGTTTTGTGCCTTGTTGCATGTTTTAAGCTGAAATATGGCGCATTCGCAGAGTTGGTGCTGCTGCTGCGTATCTCTCGTAAATATCGCGTATACGCCGTGTGCACCAGACGCAGTACTATAGCCGCTTGCAGCGGATACACTGTGCACAGAGATTGTTTGAGCCAATGCTGCTGCAACGGTTGTTAGTTGCATTGTGCTCTGTGTGTGTGTGTTGTGTGTTGCGTTTGTGTTCTTTTACTGTTGCATATACAGTCCATGGCAGCCAGTAAGAGCAATTTCTTTGCTACATCGCATTGTGTCGCGTTGTTTCATCGCGCAATTTCCGCACAAGTGTTGGCAATATAAAAATAGCGACAAAATATAAAAGTAATTTATGTGCACTTTTTTTTCATTCATATACAAAAATGTATACATACATAAGCATATATACATATATGTATATGTATGATATTTATATAGATATTATATTTACACGCATATACATATGTACATCCATATATACATACCATATACATATATGTGTGTATCTTGTGTATGCTTGTTCGTTTGCCTGTTTGCCAACTTTGGTAGTTGGTTGTAGTTCATAAAAATGCAGTCGAAAACATGAAAAATGCATACTGATGCGCTCGTTTATATGCACAAACTACATTTAATTTATTAATACAAATATTTTTAAGCGCCAAGCAGCAGAACTAACGCCATAAGCTACATATGTACCATACGTACATACACACACATATATATATATATATACATACATAGAAGCCGCTGGCATCATCACAGGTGCTTTCAGTCTATTATAATCTGCACATATTGGAAATGGATAAACCACTTTATAATCACTTTGTGTAAATGTACATTATGGCCCTATAGAGGCATCTACTAAAAAAATATTGTATAACTAAAAAAGAGTACATAAAATGTATGAATAGCCAAACCCTAGCCCTTAAATGATGGAATCTTTTATAAGCAAAAAACATATCTAATGATTAATGAAATGCCGCTAATTATTTTTATTATTTTTGATTTCCAAATTCAATTTCATTTTGTTTGGGTCTGTCAACAAGGACCTGTCGATGTTTAAATTATGAATAAAATATGACATCGTTGAAATGTCCGCCGTATGTATGGTAGCTCGAATCCGCCACAGATTATAAAGATCGACCCGCTCTATTTGAAGGACCCTTTATATATACATAATATTAATTTTTATTTTAATGTGTAAAGGGATCTCTAACCAAAATATTTCTGGAAAATTTCACAACTGCATTTCTTTCGATTATTATGATTTCAATTTTACTTTTATTATAATAGTATCCATTACTATTTGGTAATAAGGTAGGATTGTTAGTTGAAGTATATAATACTCTATATACTGATAAATAATATATATACTATACCAACAATATATACTTATTACATATAATATATAAATACCCTATATATATATATTCTATTTGATATCATACCTAACTATTTGAGTATAAATAAATATTCAATTAATTTAAATAGTTTATTAAGTCGAATTTGCTTAAATTCAACGACTTCACAGATACATTAAAAGGTTAAACTAATGCATCTCATATTAGATTCCACACAAACACATTTTATTCGTTTGTCTAATTTAAGTTGACCAAAAAAGTGCCAAAAATTTCGCAGTGATTAACTGATAAATGGTCATGGCAATTATATAAAGTACACGCTGTTGCATAAGTATTGCCATTAAATTAGTGGCTAAATTCATTTTGGTAATGCGACCCAATCAACATTGATTGCGTAATCATGTGGTTAGCCCTGTACCACTGCAATGTGGCTCAAATTACCGTTTTTGCAGCATTTTAATTAATAATTTCCCCACAAAATACCTACGAAACGACAAACTTTCAAATTCAAGGTGCACATAAAAAATAGTTGAACTTTGTTTTCTAATTTTTTGTAGCATTGTTAGCGGTTTATTTATGCATAAATATTTGATGAAATTTGTTATGGCATACGAAAATATTGTAAAATAGTAATCTTTACATTAAAAATTCATACGAAAAAAAAAATAATATTTAATAAAAAGCAAAATATTCTGAACAGTCGCAAAAGTTGTTCATATATTTATTGTATACGAATAATATTAAAAGTAGTTTGGCAAACTTGTATACTTTATTTGAATAAAACTATGATGGGCAGGTTTACTTTATGTTAATAAATTTAGTATAAAAACTAATATGTATCTGAATTTGTTAAATGTCTATATAAAGTAAAAGGGTGGCTATACATACCGTAAAGTACCGGCACTGGGTTAATAAAACACACACATTCCATTTAATCATCCAAATTTATTTTGTCCGCTTCAAAGTAGTCCCCATTAGAGGCAATACACAAATGCCAGCGATTCTTGCAGTCTGTGAAATATTTTTTATAGGCGTTTTCCGGAATAGCCTTCAACTCCCGTGCCAAATTTAGTTTAGAGTCTTCAAAACGAGTTAGAGTCTGCTAAAACGGGCTCCACGGAGAGGAAGCTAGAGTCGAGGAAACAAAAACAAGTCGCAGGGGGCTAAATCTAGCGAATACGGAGCTCGTTCGATGGTATTAATGGATTTTTTGACCTTGTATTCGTTCAAAATGGTAACTCAATACGACGGCCCATTGTCGTCATGAAAAATCCACTAGTTGTTTATCCACAATTCTGGTCGTCTTTTCCGAATTCTTTCACGCAAGCGCCGAAGTACGGTCAAGTAGACCGTGAATATTGTGAATTAATCCAGTCGCGGTACTTTTTTAACAGAATGTATATAAACAATGTTACAATCTACAATATATGCCACATATGGCAAAAAAAAAAATGTTTATAGGGTATTAAAAATCTGAAATTATTTATAGAATATTTGTGGAAACGAAATGACCGCAACACATATATTTTCATAGTTGTCACCTGAGTGATTATAATGTTCATGGTGATAAGGAATACACATATGAATATTCGTATACTCTACATAATGGTCGTGGCAATACTATCCTTCTGCTAAATGTTATGCATTGTTTGTTGTATGAAAATGTGCAAAAAGAGATCTAGACTTTATAATGTATAGTAGAAAGAACTGTAGTCGGAGTGTAAAAATGTATATTTACATAGTCATACATCATGCACTCACATACACCCACAAATACACTGATAGATAAATAGAGAATGAGAGAGAGGAAGCGAGAGAGGGAGAGCCAGATTTGGGTTAGGGTATAGTAGAAGATGTGGGAATGTGTGTATATTCGCTAGAGCGGTGAAAACGTTTAGATTTGCGCACACGTGTAGAAAAATTAAAATATCTATATGTATATGTATGTAAAAGTTCATAAATTTGCAACGCGACACTTTCAGCCAGAACGAGACACAGATTTCGGCATACTATTTGCAACCGAAAGTGCATCACAGCAACAACAGCAACATCTACTGAACTGGGGGCCAATGTAAATGCAAATAAATCCCAAACGTAAACTCCCCAAAAAAAAAAGAGTATGCAAGACTGGATGAAAGCGGCAACTGGCTCAGTTTGAGGCACGTTGCACAGACGTCGGCGCCTCTGTTGCTGCCGCTGTTGCGGCCATGCCTCGTTTGCTTGTTAAAAGATAACTGTTATGCATACACACACTCACTCACACACACACACACTCACACACACATATATATACAATAAAAAAGTCCCATATGCAAAGAATGCCCACAAGTGGACTGAGGGTCACCTGTCATTCAAAAAAGAACAACCAAAAAATTCGCATAAAAAAACTGTTGAAAATGAAAAACGAAAAAGCGAAACATTTATAAATATGTACATATATGTATACATATATGTATGTATATATATGGTATATGTGCACATATTTATATGCTTATATGCACGTGCATATTTGTATTTATTTGAATATTTACCCCAATTGCCTGCACATTTTATGTGCGGCCAGTGAAAACGCAGTATAGTATACTAAAAATGAATATTTCTAATATAAAACCAAAAAAAAAGTACGCAAAAATATCATAATTAATGAAAACTTAATGCTAATTGTACATTTTGTGTGCGCCGGAAGCGGAAATAACTGATTTGATTGAATTTAGCACCAATGGTGACTGCCTAATGAGCAACTTTTCAACATTCAATTAGCAGTCGAGGCTTTTGTTCATCCGCAATGAATGAATTCAACAGCTGCCTAAACTGTGGCTCAACACATTTCACTTTCATTATTCATCAAAAGCAAATCAGTAACACCAACAGCACCAAAAAAAACTGTGCTAACTTTTTAGCTACCAAAAAAAAAAAATTTTTTTTAAAATGTCATCTAGTTTTGGCATTAAATACCCTATACTATACAGCTGCAAATATAACGGATTTATATGCTAGCCAAATACCTTATAATAATTTATTATAAATGTACAATATTTATTATTAATTTATAGAACTTTGATTATTTTTTAAAAGTGATCTTAATTCAAGGGAAATTTTTTTTTAGTAAAGTGTTTTTCAATCCAAACAAAGAATAGCTTAAGAACCTGATAAATGTTCAATAAAATATGAAAATGTATGTAGTACCAGGGAGACTTTTAATTTCGGTCTGAAAAGTTTGACTAGGGGGCTTCAATATAATTCAAATACGAACTTAATAATAATAGTTAAGACTAATCTGTCCCAACAATGTAATTATATGCCTTTTAATACGATGGCCATAAAAAGTTTTTTTCATTTTAATAAATGTTTAAATAACATATAATTTATAAATAATTATATTAATTATTTAAAGTAATTCTGTAATTCCTTCGTGACTTCTACACCTTTAATTAATTAATTTTGTAAAACGATTTTTTGTTTTTATTTTTTCTTTAAATGACAAACCGCTCAGACAATGCCGGATAATTCCTGCTGTGTCTACGGTGTTATATGCTCCTCGGCAACTCAACATAATTAACACAGATTTTTACTTTATGTTTTGCGTCGGTTGTCGCATCGAGTGAGCAAAGTTTATGTGAAATCACAAAACTTTTAAAGCATTTTATGGGCACAGGAAACAAACCTTTGACAAACATGCAAGTCATAACTTTTAATGCTGTTGTTAGCTGTCATGTGGCACTAAGCCACGCCCATATCCAAAAAAAAAAAAAAAGAAATCAAATAAAATATCCAGTAGTAGGGATGGTGCCTGATGGTAAGGACCTTGTGTTATACTAATCACAGTACAAATGGTATTTTTGTGATTGAATAATTATTCCAATGTAGTATGGGTTTCCGGTGCAGTATAGTAGTATTTTCGCCGTTGCAAATCATGAATTCTGAATGATACAAATTACAAATAGAATATAAAATTTGTAAACATACGTTTATTTATTCTTTATTCAAAGTATAGACACTTCACTTTCGGTGATATAGTAGACTAAAACGTGATCCTCTGTATATGCCAATTTATCTTTACCATAGTAATTTCTTGATGGCTTCAAATGTGTTTCTATTATTTTGTTATTTATAAGCTGAAAACAGTCTTTTATTCGAACTTAAAATCTTGACGAAAGATATACAAATTTGTAGATGTTTTTACAGAGCTATTAATAAACAGTTGTTGACAGCTAACAAATGAATGTCATATTGATAAGTACGCCTAATAACCGTTAGATCGATACGGTGTCGATTTAAAATCAAAATTGGTATTATTTTTTAATGTGTGTATTAACTAATCCTTCATGACCTATTCAGTAAATAATATAATTTATAAGCATTGTGGAAAAATATATAGTTTTCGAATTCTAGGTATTCACACAGAAGGACAGATGATCAGACAGATGGACAGACGTGTTTCAATCAAATCGGCTTTATCTGATCAAGAATTTTGACATTAAACATTTCCACATTGCACAAATTTAATAGACCCATATGTGTTTTTTTAAATACAGGATCTAAATAACGGCAAAACGCCCATTCAATGACAATTGCAGCTTTACAGCTTTCCCACAACAAAAACTTTGTTGCTCGCCGCTCTTCGTTGTTCATTACTCGTTGCTCGTTGTTCGTTGTTGTTTGGGCGTTTGGGTGTTTGGTATTTGGTGTATGGGTTTTTGGGTGTTGGAATGTTTGCTTGTTGGTTGTTTGATGCTATTTTTTCAATGGGAGATTTCCGGCTTCCTGTTGCCGTTGAAAGTTGGTTTCTATGTAGATATTAAAATGGCATAAAACTGGGCATCCATACACATACACACAACCTATTACCCAAGCCGCACCAAATGGGGGACAACGGGAAAAAAAAAAATTCGAGGCAACAACAATAACAACTTTGAGCTAATTAAAATCATTTCATAAATTTGCCATTCCTTTGGGTACACAAGCAAAGTGCCCAAAAGTGGCCAACAAACAAGTCCAAGTCCAAGGAGCCCAAGGACGCGAACGACCGAGCGAGAGAGCCACCGACCGGCCGGTCATGCAAAGGGCATTTGGTTTGAATGAATCAGTGGGAATATTAGGCGGTGGGTGGGGCGGTCGCTGGTCTCGGAATGAGTAGGTAAGAACGACTATGGCCTGAAGCTAAGACTGGGTCAACGTCTGAATGGTTGTTGAGCCTAGAGCTGGAGTGCGACACGTGCAGTCTGAGCGTCAAATAGGAATTCATTAACAAAACGTTACACAAAATTTTAATTAAATATTAAAACAAAACTCATAAGCAATATAATATTCTCATTCTATTGTTGTTCATTTTCGGCGACAATTTGAGTTTCAGGCACATTTTCATCCACATCCGCACGATGCATACATCCATACATATATAATAGAAAATTATAATCTATTTTGGCCAGTAGGGCTTCAATAAAACCAGGCACTAGAAACTCTTGGTAATATTTTACGAAAACATTTTAATACTATTAGTTTTTGTATATTTTTTGCTGACATTTAGATTGGGGTAAAAAAGACTTGTAAAAGCTGTACATATACGTACGCATACACCAAAAAAATATACATCAAAGCCCTATAAATGATGTAACCACTTGACTAGAAGTTTAATTGGATCATTGTTTCAAAATGCTGAACAGTCGGTATGGTGCATCCCAGTGAGCATTCCTAACATGAATATATAAAACACATTAGAAGTTTTAAGCGTCCTTTCTGGAAAAAGCGTAAAAAATATACAAAAACTATAAATTATTTGTAAATGTATTACAAAATGTAGTTAAAATATTAATTTTATATTTATTTTTTTACAGTTGTTTCAGCTTTATACTATTTTGTACTCATTATATGATAATTATTTCCATAAAAGTTCCATACTTTTCCCTCATAGTTATATTGTATGAAGTGGTTTGTGCTGTGACATTACAGTAGATTAATAATACAAAGGCAGCTTCAGGAATTGGCATAAAATAAAGTTATTTCGTTTAAAACTCAAAACAATATTTAGTTAATATTTTCACAGAACTCTAGGAATGGAAAATGATAAAAACTGTCCACAGAACAACTTCAATTAAATTTAATTTCTATTTCATACAAATTTCCATAGAGCCAACTACGTTTGAATGAAATGAAATCCTTAACGAATTATCTCATAACATGACAAAGTGAATTTATAGTAAAACTTTTTATTAGAAACTAAGAGGATTTACAGTTGTGACTGCTTTATACGATTATATGCACATCATAATGTTATGAGTTCCACAAAATATTTGTCTATTTTTCCCCTACTATCCAAATGAAATGACATTTAGTTTACATTGCTGAAATATAATAAATATTCCAGTATTGTCGGAAAATCACGGAACTCTAGTTTATACAAAACTTAAAACAATATTCATTAAGCAGTTCGCATAATATAAAAGAAAATATGGAAGTGGATAGATGGATTTAGCACCTGGTGCTGATCTAGAATATGCATATTAAGAACTAACTTATTAGACTATTGGAGTTTTCATTTGGTTGCTTCAAAATATATATTTTTTTTTCGTCTAAACTAAAAGGACCCCTGCAATAATTCTAATTAAAAATCAATACTTTTCTCAAATTGAATATAAAATAATGAAACAGAAAAATTTAAATATATTTATTTTAATTCTCTTGATTGATTTTAACGTTCAAATAGTTGAACTTAAATAATTTAACTCTTAATTGTAAAAATATATAAAACCTTGTGACAGAGCATCGTGCTGTTTTCTGTTTTTAATACTTAATTAAATTTTAAACAAATTAATGTATGGATGAATACCATATCTATAAATGCTACTACTTTAATAACTCATACACATTTGGGGTTAAATGAAATTATTTGGATAAAGCGTTATACATTTTGCATATGTAATTGTTCGTTGGCTCAGTGCTGTGTTGTATTCTAGTTCCGGACAAATACGTGTCGAAGAGTGCAGCTACAAAAATTAAGCATACGACTCATATGTCCCACAGGAGTCAACAAAACAAAAAAAAATAAAGACAAAACAAAAAAAACCAGAAGGCAACTGCATGACTTTAGGGTCTGCCGGAAATAAGAAGACCAAACCATTCTCGTACTCATTCGACCCGCCAGCACAATCACACACACATACACACACACACACATCCACACACATGAGCATACACACTCACACACGAACATACACACTCACACTCATTTATATACATACACTCGACTTGCCAGTGGCATTTAATGTATCTTTAATTTCCCTAGAGCTTTATGTCGCATACAATCAGGGCTGTGGCAACCTATACATGAGCTTATCGCCACATTATACAATCTCGATTAGTTAAATAGAAACGGTTCTCATAAACTAGATATACCCTATATTTATTTAAGGAAAAATCAAACAATTTTAACTATTCTTGCATAGAATAATTACATTTATCAAGTACAGTTTTTCCTCAATTATTGAAATTTTTCGTGTAATAATATGTAATCTATAATAGTAATATTATACTAATATAATATAAATAGACTTATTAGAGTATTTTACTTGTAAATAATTGCGTGAATTTTATGAAATATGTCTGTTAAAACGCGCTATATGTCGTAATATATAAACTCAAAAATAATATAATTCGATAGAAAATATATGGCACGTATTGATATAATTATCCAAGGTTAAATACAATATGGTCAAATCTGTATATGTCTTTTTGGCTATCGATTTGATGTTTTGAGCGTAAATTTAAAATCAGCAAAGAAACCGAATAAAAATAACAATCCGGTATCGATTTCGATCTTCGATAGACTGAAATATCGGTTTAGGTAATGGTTTTAGTTTTTAAAATTGAAACGGTTTAACAGTTGTGGTTTCAATTCGGATTTTGTTTAAAATACAACTATTATCGTTAAGCTTGTAGGAAAATTGCTAAAAAAAAAAAAAAAAAAAAAAAAATTTCCGTTACTCTTTCATTTTCCTTCTTTTTCAACCCATTTCTCGTGTTTCTTTTTCTTTCTGGAAAATTTTATAAGAATTAATAATATAACAAATACATAATGCAAAATAATAATATCGTAATATTTATTTATATTTTGTATACATATGTATTTATAATTCGAAAGTGTTTTTTATAAGGTATAATAAAAAAATAATTCTTTATTTCGATAAATGATTACAACGGTAGGAAATGCACAGATGAGTTTGTCTGTATGAGCTCCTACTAGAGTGTGTGTCATGAAGAGAAAGAAGGAGAGTGAAAGAGAGAATAAGAGAGAGTGACTGAGAGAGTAAGAGAATGCCACTGTATATATGTGTGAATACCCTAAGACTCCTACGACTGAGTCGGAAGCAATCACACATGAGCGCACACGTCTGTGCGTATTGGTGTTAACGCCAGCTCCATAACCAAAATACAAATTGGAAATGGTAGTTGAATTGGAATTGGTTTGGTTTGGTTTGGGTTGGTTTGGTTGGATTGGGTTTGGTTTGGTATAGGCACCTTTGTGTGTATAGACAGTTTGAAGCTGCTTCGTTATGCGAGACTTGAGAGCTCAAATAAATGCCCCTGACAATAATAATGACTTGTAGTTAATGCGGCTAAGCGCCATTCAGTTTCTTAAAATAAGAGAATGCCATGGAATTCAAGTGGCTGAAACGAAATGGCCATGATCGATGTTTAACCAAAAAAAAAAGAACGGAAAACTGTGGAAGCAGGCATAAAAAAATACAAACATATATCTCTCTTTTACTTTATCTTCTATATTCTTTATCTACGGTTCCTTCGCTTGTGTTATTTCTGTCTCTTTTTTTTTTTTGGGAAGAGTGCGCCTAATGATACAACTGGGAACCAAATAGCGTTGCAATGCATATAATTAAGTTTGGGTAAACTTTTGCCGAGTTTTCAGTTTCGTTCTTTAGTATGCCGTTTCTGCTATATCTCTTTCTCTCACTCATTCTCTGCCTCTCCAACTCTTTTTCGACTTTTGTCGCCCATGCAAAAATATTTGCAATTTTCCTTGACTATGCTGCAGATTTTGTATCTATTTTTCTTCTTTTTTTTTTTGGTTATCTTAACGATTTTGGGTTTCTTCGGTTTTTTGGTTTATTTGTCCTTTATATACGGATGCAAATCTTGAGCTTGAGCATCGGCTTTGGTCTCAGCTTAATAAACCAGTCTGGGATGCAAATTAAGTAGCCGCCAGGGCAGGACCTGATGCTCTCAGCCTGTAGATGCAATGCCATGAGTATTCATGAGCTATGCCAATAATTTATTAAATAACCAATGTATGTATGTATATATGTCAATGTGTATGTGCCTATGTGTCTGTGCGTATATATATATATGTGTGTGTGTGTGTGTGTGTGTGCGTGTGTGTTTTGTTATGTTGGAGTATTGTATGTTTTGGCCTAAAGGCGTAGTCTTAATTGCTAGAGCAACTTGTTAATGGCTCGCTTGGCCTCTACAGCCACCACCAGAGCCACATCCATAGCCACAGCCACATCCATAGACCACTCATGTTATTGTTATTCTCCTGTTGTTGTCCCTGTCCTTGTTTATTTGACAGCCTGTGTTTATTGGCACAGTGTGGCGCATGGTAAACAAATTGGCCAATGCCAATGCCAATGCTCAATTTGATTGAACTCCGGCTGACACTGGCCAACAAAAGGACTTCAAGTCAAATAGTCATTAAATGAATAACAATCATATTAATAATAATAACATGCTTGGTATTAATATCAATGTTAATAATGCTACTATTAATTATAATATGATTATATTAATAAAGAATTCCCTTTAACATGATTATTTCATATATGAAAAACTATAGAACATTTATCAAACCGAAGTAACATAGACTCTATAAATATTATATAATGTAGCACAACTATTGAGAGCAACACAAAACTTATTAGATTATAAATAATATATAATATTTATGTGCTAATTATTTTAAAGTTGGTAGATGTTGATGATAATGATGTGTATACAACAAATTTATTATAATTTTTTTTTTTAAGTTACCAGCATTATAACAGTGTACTGTATGACTGTTCGGTATATTTTCGTAAAAAAAAAAATTGAAAAAAAACATAATCTCTTTACAATAGATTTAAAATATATAAATCTAAAAGTTTCAGCTGTAAAAATGTGGAAAATAATTTAAGTTTCGGCAACAAGCCGGTGCCTAATCGGACATAGACACCCTCTATTTCTCTCCCGTTTTTCTCTCTCTCCTCTTTCTCTCTCTCTCTCTCCTTTTCTCTCTGTCTCCGTTTCTCTCTCCCTCTCTCTCTCTATCACACACACACACATACACACACACACACATACACACACACACATACACACACACACACATACATACAGTACACACAACTCACGTCAAATGCAACAAGCATTTCCATCAATTTTACACTCGTGCCTGCTCTACCATACACTTCCGTGTCCGTTTGCACTCTCGACAGTACTGTGGGTATGCCAATGTCCTAAACAACAACAACAACAACAACAACAATCAGAACAACAACAACAATCACAACAACAACAATGGCAACAATGTGCTGCACACAAAAAAATGTGCAAACGTTTGGTAGTTGGCCGGCAAGGACCCACAAAAGTGGAGCACATCAATGGGGATTTATAAAAAATGCAAATTCATTAGAGCAGCCGCTATGTGAGGCATTGCGTTCCGACTCAAAATGTTGAAATGCTTTGCCAGGCTATAGGCTAAACTGAGACAGTGCATAGAGTATATCATATAGTACTACAGAGAGACAGACAGAGAGAAAAAGAGGGAGAAAAAAGTGAAGAGTACATAGAGAGAGTGTATTATCTGTGTGTGAGTGTGTAGTATAGTGTAAAGTGTAGTGAACATATATGATAGACGAAAAGTAGACCAAGACCACTTGCACCAGTTCAACGTGTGGCCGAGAGTTGCTTTCGTCGACGTATTAGTGGGAAGGATGGTAAAAGTTTTGCAGCTCTGCTCTACCTGTTTACCGCATTTCTTATATCTTGACTTGGATTTCCCCAGCAACATCATTAGGAAATACTACTACAAAAAAAAAATGAAAGAAAAGAAGATAGAAAATAAAATGATATAAAGAAACAAATGAAGAAAATTGCAAAATAGTGTAGAACGAGCAACAGCATATTGAATGAAGTGTTGCAATAGCTGTAAATATACCTAACAATGGGCCATATGAATATTCAAAAGAATATCATTATTTGCCATTTGATTAAGACCAAATTATTGTTTAGAATCCTTTAAAACCAAGACTTGGCTAGGATATTCAAAAGCCGAGCCAAAAATATATATTTGAAAGTCAGAAGTGATGACTGAGTTGAAATATTCTAGCATTACAATGCATACGCAATGAATTCGTATTTTGATCAAGAATATTTATCTTCAAATAAGTTATAATGATATTTAAATAGTTAAAAATTATCGTTGGAATTTATTCAGTTCATTCTTTATATATTATATGTTAAAGAGCAATACGGCATAAGGCATGTACTTGTCATTTTTACGATTTAACTATTCTATGCTGGTTTTTCTCTTGTCTGTCTGTGTGTTTGCACCGCTTTACCTTGTGTTTTATTGTGTTGTCTTTGCACACGTCGACAATTTTGCTGCAGTTTTCTATGGACGCCATCACCATCGACATGAACTGTACTGCTCAGCTCCAGAGGACCTGTCACAGCACACTTTGCACTCGGAATATCCCATAAATCTCAGTCAACACTTAGGGTTCAGTAAAAAACAAAAGAGAAAAACAGTTGGGACGGATCCCGACAGTTGGGACGGTGCCCGACAGTAGGGACGGATCCCCGACAGTAGGGACGGATCCCCGACAGTTGGGACGGTACCCGACAGCACAGACGGACCCTGTGTTTAGTATTTTTGGCATATTTTAGTGCAATATAGTATTCCCGGCGTAGTATGATTTTCCGGTGCAGTATAGTATTTTTGTCATAGTGTAGTCTAATCAATATTCGATTTCTATAATTTATATCGATGATCGATATTGTTAATCGGTAATTGTTAATCGGTAACGTTCTAGTTTCGAAATTGCGCATGGTATGCTGATTTTAGAAGCAGGGTATTCAGCAGTGGGTGAGTTGGGATGGTATCAAAAATTTTAAAATGTACCAAATATGAACAATGTTTTCCAATGGACCTATTATAATAATAAGGTATTGTTTTTATTAGTCATGATTTTATTAATATATAGATAGAACATTAATATGATATGAGACAAATTCTTTTTTTAAGTTTGGTTTATGTACATTTTAAACCAGCTTAATTAATACTTCACTAACAGAAGCGCTCGTATTTGTATTACATATCGTTATCTGTTAAAACATGTATTATTTTCGGAGCTATTCAAATATTTATCGTCGTACAGAAGCTAATCCACGAACAGTGAATCATTCGATGAATTGTCATCATCGGATGACAGAATGTCTGCACGCTCAAATAAACGTCGATGGTGTATGATGCAGTTCGTCAACTTGATATCAACTATGTCTTTTCTTAATACTTCTGGATCGTCTAATATCACTCTGTCGGCACATTTCACATCGATATAGAACTTGATGGGCAGCTTGCGTTGATTTTTCTTTAGGGCAACTTCCTTGCGAACTTCTTCAATTATACTATGAATTATCGTAGGAGTCACATTGTACCAATCATCCAGGCGTATCTCACAAAGTTTCGGACAGCCTAGGAACAATCGCAGCACCGCATTATTGCATACACCGTCCGAGTATGCAAAATTGATGTCCTTTAACTGCTGCAAACCAAATAGCATGTGAATATTATTAGCAACTAAGATATCATTCCACGGGAGAAGTAGCGTCCGTAGACCCGTCATCTTTCCAATAAGATTCAGTATTGCTGGAGTGACATTGATTTGCGTGTGAATATTCAAGACGTGCAGTTGTGTTGACTTGTGTTTAACAAGCCAAGTTAGCATACATGTAAGCACGCTTAGCTGTTCTATTCCATAGCTCCTATAGGGAGCGTGCCAGGTAAAGATCTTAAGGTGCGGCAGCTTTGCGACATATTCAAGCCTAGAATCTAGTCTATAACTCGATATTGTAATAGATTCAAGCCGACTACAGTGCCTTCCTAAACGTTCATACATTGCGCCCGCATTGGTGACGTCTTGAACATCCAAGTGTTCAAGGTTATGCAGGCGTTTTGCCATCTTTCGCAAATACTTCGCCTGTAGGGATATGCAACCAGTGAGCACCAATTTCTTAATAGTCTTAGGTAAATAGAGCAGATTCGTGCCGGTTAATTTTGGATTTATCGATAAATCTAACGATTTCAGTGGCAAATGCTGCAGTGCTTCCAGACAATCGTCCTTCAAATAGCACCGGATCAAATTAAGATGCTGCAGTTTCGACATACCTGGAAATATTTTGTGCATTTGATGCACAGACACATCTACGTCTGAAATTTTCAAAGACTCCAAATTACTACAATACATTCCTAGAAAATGTAATATGCGAGGAAAATGGCGATTTCGTAATTTGCCCTCAATATGCTTTACGAATCCGCCCGATAGCAGAAAGAAGTCACGCACGTCCCATGAACTCAAATCATTGAACATCTCGAAGTTAATGCACTTATCCAGTACAGGGGAGACTATTAGATATATAGTGCGAAAGCGTTGACAGGAGCGCGCAAAATGTATACGATCGATCAGCGGCAGATAGCGCATAATCATCTCCATACAATCATCGTTAAGCTTCATAATGTCTGCCTGATAATTGGCTGCCACCAACTCGTTCGGTTTTTGGGTGCTCTCCAGTTCGTAAGCACTCGGCTGAACCCAACTGTCATTTGGGTCCACGATAATAGTTCGTTTTTTAATACGGTGTACCTTCTGTCCCAAGACCCTAAAGATTTCAAACTTTTTCGTATATATATATATCTTTGGTGTGTTTGTAAGTACTTACATGGCGGCACTGCTCGCATTCTCAAAGTATATGAAGCCAGTTTTAATTGTAGTTGGTCTAAGTCTGTGGCTTTGTAGGAAGAAGAGCTTGAAATCCAAAATATTGCCATATTTCTCGAAATGTGCTTTCAGGTCTGATTCTTGCATCTATAATCAAGGATATTGAATGATATTAGATGATATAGGATAATAATAGAATACATATAGGTTTATTTATTCTTATTTCGGGGTAAAACCACATTACCTGCTGTGCAATATTAAGCAAAACCAGTTTATTTATCAAGACATTATCCTCAGTATATGCCAAATCATCTTCAAAATAATAATACTTCTGGATTATTGGTATTAGGGGCATTTTCTTGTCCATTTTCAATTAAGTTTTATCAATATATTATTTCAATTAATATTAATTTATTATTTATCAGCTGAAAACAGTCTTTGACTTGAACTTCAAATGTTGACGAATGACGAATTTTCGGAAGGTTTTTTGACACAAGGCTGCAGATGGAGCACTAATTTATGAACGGTTAATGCTATATCGATAAACAGGTCTAATAACCGATAGATCGATTCGGTGTCGATAAAAAATTACAATTAGTATTATTTTTAACACTTAAATGTGTGTATTAACCATTCGAACATGCGCTATTCTGAAAAAAAGAAAAATAAAAATGCAAACAATTTATTAGAGTAGTAATTAACTTAAGTATTTGTCTTGTTGTGTGGTTTTTAAGTACAGGATCTAACAATAATAAAATGGTAAAAAACAGATTGTTAAAAGCAGAGGAAAAATGCAATTTCAATTAAAATATATAAAAAATGTATACCAAAATAAAGTGGTATTTGTCCAAGAACTAATATGACCAGAGGTTCATAGCGTAGACGATTTAGAAATCATAAGTTCAATTAACATTTAATTTAATTAAAAAATTTTAGAAGCATCCGCATCCGATTCAGTCATAATACAAAAAAAAAAACACACAAAATAAAAAATAAAAAAGAACAACAAAAAATAACGAAATAAAAACCGAAACAACAAAATGGACCAAACCGAAGGCTATTGAGCAAAAACCACACCAAATGAAAATGACCAAAGCTTGCTTTTCCCGTTTTTCAGTGTTTCCCCGTTGTCACCGTCATCTCGTGCACATTAAAACGGAAATAATTGTGGTCAGACCACCTAGAGCCGGACAATCATCTGCAGCAAATGGGAACCGCAGCACAACAGCTGTGGGCGTTTGTACATTTGGTCCACTTTGGATCTGCTAATTCGACTGGAATATAGCCAAATGTCTAGTTGGAAACAAGACGTTCCCGAAATTGTGGCAGTAATTCGTACAAGTCCATTAGAGTCTCTATATAATTAAATACCAGACGAAAATATCAAACATATCTTTCACATACCCCGAATATGTTTGCTCGTTTTTCTCTACTTTTCTGCTCAACATATTTAAAGAAAATTCTATGTGGTAGATCTTTCTTAAAATACTACCTTGAATTTGTTTTATTTGTTTGTTAAATTCTATTCTTTTTTGATTTTCCGTTTCTTACAACTTTATTTGTTAACGCGTATATTGTATTGAATCGTTGCTCCAGAAAAACTGAATCTTATGAACTAGCAACGTTGCTTACTTGCAAATTATAAATTGACAGTAAAAGAGAAGGCGACTTGATTAATAGAATATCATCAGATATGTCACTATGGTATATATATAATATTATTATATTATATTATTAAAGTCATTCATTATCGTTATATCGATAATATCTAAAATAAGCATCGATAAGGGTGTATTCGATAGGACGGCCTTGTCAAAAATTTGGGCAAACCATAAAAAAAAATGTATAAAAAAATATTGTGAAATTGCTTATAATTATAATGAAGAATTAATATAATATGTATATACTATATATTATATTATATTAATATTATTATAATATATATACCTGTATACCTGAATCACATCAACACAAATTTGTGAGAAACTGAACTTAAATTTCAAATTTTTAAAAGCATTTAAATGTTTTCCTGTTTGCGCTATTTTTTTTTTTACGTATTGTTTAAAAATGAAAATGCTTAATTTGGAAAATTGTAAAAAGCGCTTTTTCATCATTAAAAAAAGTCACAATTTAGCCATTACACTGTTATGTTTGACTCGGCAAATTTGCAAATGTCATTAAATGTCATTTTTATTGGCCATGCAAATGTTTGGCATTGCGTTTTTTTAATGCATTAATTGTTCCACAGTTGGCACCGAGTGTTTGCCTCGCCTTGCCTTACTGCTGATGTGGCCGGAGGAGAATGCGATGGGATGCATGGGATGGATATGGATAGGGTGGTGTGTGTGTCTGCGTTTTCGGGCTGGTGAATATGAACAGAGCGCAATATCTATCATTGTTTGAGGGGCGAAAAACGTTGGTTACAGTGGGCCCATGCAATGTTTTTATGGGCGGCTCATTTGAGCGACGCTTGCGGCATTAAAAACGCATAAATGTTGCGCGTAGTTTACTCGCCGAGAGCGACGAAAAAATACCAAAAAAAAAAAAAAAAACCAAAATTGTGAAAATGGGAAATGCGAAAAACATAATATACGAGTGCAGTCGACTGCCAGTTATCCTACAATTAAGTACATATTTAAATATTCTATCATTTCAAAATTCAAAAAACATAAACTATGGAATTTTCAAGAACCATAGTTCAACAATGAAACGACGTTTCTAAAATAATAATATATATATATAGGTATGTAAACTATATAAATAAAAAGCTAAATTGAAAATAATTATAATAATAAACTTAGAATCTTTGGCATATTTGAAAGCCTATAGACTACTACATCACTTCCTATAGAACTTTTAGGAAAAATCGAAAATACTGCAACAATGATATAATGTTTCACATATAATATTTATAATAATAAACTTAGAATAGTTGACATATTCAAAAGCTTATAGACTACAACACAACTTCTTTTAGGACTTTCAGGAAAATAACAATAACAAAATTTCTACACGAGGACATAAACTATGTATATAACTTTCAAGAAATTAACATCAAAAAATTGTTCAACAACGAAAAATACTCCACCAATAAATTCTACAGTCTATTTATAGATAGCTAAATTGAAAATAATTACAACAATAAACACAGAATAGTTAACATATTTAAAAGTTGGTTCATCGACTAAAACATCACATCTCAAACCCACTTGAAGAGTTAAAGAATTGCTTCAATTGAAAATACCTGAAGAGAACCGATATAATAAATCTGTACTACAACTTAAATTGTATACAATAAATATCTTTTGTTAAAACCACACGATGCCTACTTAAAACATTGTTAAAATACGGCAAACAGGGTATACGCAGATAGACAAGAAAATGAGAGAAACCAAAATAAAACAACAACAAGAGGAACGACCAACAACAAAAATTAGAGTGAGACTTTCACATGGGCGTGGACATGGACATGGGCGTCGGGTGCTGTAGGGGTAACGCTGTCGGGTGACGAAAATATTTGCTTAATGAAATTGTATGTGCGCGAGAATTTCTGTGTGAATGAAATTAATTTCAAACATGGAGCTCAACGCCCACAGCAGACACGATGAGCCCAGGCAAGGGAAGACTATACGAAAAGTAAAGTGAGGCCAGGAAAGAGAGAGATAGGGAGAGCGTAAGTGAGTGGGAGGTAGATTGCTGCTGGTGTTTTTTTTTTTTTGTATATTTTTTTTTTTTGGTAGGTATTGGATGGGTGGGAACGAGTTTATTTCCTTAAGATTAAGATGCCGAGCTTATATAATGAAATGCTGATGTTTTTCCTGTTTATATTGTTGTTGCTTGTTGTTGTTGTTGTTGTTGATTTTGTTTTTCCAGCTCATTTCGGGACTGTGTTTTCTCAGTTGGCTTTTATGGTGAGCTTTTGTTTATATGGTTTATATGCCTTTTATGTGATTATTTTTTAAGTGTTTGTTTGCTTTTATTTTTATGATTAGCCGCATATTTAAATGCTTTACACTTGGCTCCACTTTTGCTGCTCTTTTGATGCTACTTTACTCGCTTAATGTTATTGTATACTTATTTTACACACGCACACACACACACACCTACACCTATACCTACACCCACACAGCAA
>JBANCZ010000940.1:0-26670 GCA_037040025.1 Sphaerogastrella javana | reverse complement strand
GTGTTCGAATTCGACTGGGTAAGGCATAAAAATCCTTTATGTTTCAACTTTTCGTTAGATTAACACAAAATGTGGTCGCGCATACAGAATTCCCCCCCCCCCCCCCTGGCTGTCCCTACTCCAACCCACCATACACACTTTAGCCCCGTCAGTCGCATATTTGGCACGAGTTTCCCATTCGAACGGCTACCTGTTGGGTACCACAGTCGTCTCAAACAGTGGCTTCCCGCTGTTAGTCATAGCTCCTACACACACACAGACATACACGCACATACATATTTAACAATCAGGAGTGTTTAGCATACAAATTAGCTGAACCGGATATGCGAAAATCACTTTTGGCATACGTATTATCGAGTCGGTGCTTTTCTCTTCGCTTTTTATCGCTTGGCATGACCTTTGCCTTTGCCTCTTTGCATATACGACTTATCTTCGTCTATATAGTATGTATATGTAGAATATGAAGAATAGCAAGACGCAGTTGCTGCCATCAAATTATACGCAATTTGATATTCAAAGTATATATATAAGATGTGGCATAATGCAGTATTCTGTGATAAATCAGATCAGGTTGCTTAGCCGTATTAGGGCTAAAATTAAATTTACAAGTACAAAGTAGTGTTTCATTTTATAGTTACTCTTTAAACATATTAATAAATACTATATATTTATAGAATGAAATATTCGTTAAATTCTTCAGCTAAAATAACTTTATAAATGTTTTTATATATTGAAATTGGATATTTTATGTTGAAGCTCAAATTCATTTCAGAAGCCTTATATTAGTTAGAATTTATATTTTAATTAAGCTTGTTTAAAGTATTCATCTGTATAATTTTGTTCTCAATTACACAAGCTTATATAAACAGAAAGATACCATAAAAAAAGTTGCATTTATGTCAACAAAACCCAGATCCAAATTCTATCTTCGTTTCGCTTTGGTTTTTTTTTTGTTTATGTAACCCAATGCATTTATTGTGGTCAGTTGTGATGCTTGTATGAGTGTTTATTTTGTGTGTGTATTTGTGAGTGAGTGTATGTTTTATGTATATGCAAACATGAAATTTAATTAACTCTTACAGCCTCAGCCCGAGGAGAAGACGGTGCGGCGTCTGCTTTAACAAACCGACAAAAGAAAAACTCACACAAAACTTTTCTCGTTATAAAACTTATAGAAACTGCAAAAATGTTCTTTTATTTTGCCTTTGTCGTTGTTATTGTGGGTCAGTATAGACGAATCTCTGGCCTTTGCACTCAATGCAGCCACACACGAGCATATAGATACTTATATATATATATGTTGAATGCAATTTTGCGAGCCATTGCAGATGTAGTAAGCCGCATAAAATATGCAAAAATCTCCAAGCATTCCAAGCCACTCTCCCTACTACTTTCTCCCTTTCACCCTACCACTTTCATTCACTCTCTCTTTCTCACTTTTCATCAACTTTCACTGTCTGCCTCTGGTTAGCTGTGCTATGGCCCAAGGCTCTAGGCACAAGGCCCAGACTAACAACTCTTCATATAGTTAGTATATGCATATGCATGCGTATATTTTCGTGCTCGTGCAACTTGACCTTTCGCATTATGACTTAATTGCTTGTGCTTAAGCACTAGGTGCTAGACACTTTGCTCATATCCTTGAGTACCTTGTCCCTGACCGTGACTTACCCACAACTTGAAGCTGCACCCGTGCGCTCACTTTGGGCTCTGTGGAGACCTGGCACTCGTAGCTGCCAGCATCGCGCGCCTGCACGTATTTAATCTGCAGGGTCCAGTACTTGTCGGGCTGCTTGATGGCCAGAAAACGCTGATCTGCTATAAAGACCGCTCTGAAAAATAACAAGGGAATTTCGAATAGTTAATTGGTTTGGTAGAAGATGCTTAAATTAAACTTAAATCTAAAAAACTATAAAGACCACTCTATAAAGAAAAAACAAATTAATTGATAATTTTATCTTGATATGGAAATAAGCTTTAGTTAAACTTGAACCATCATTTAAATCTCAGAAAGCATAACTGTAGTTATGCTAGTGCAGAGTGCAGACAGGAATTGGAATGGAAAAATGGAAATGTCAACTCTCTGGCATGAGTAGCAGCAACAACAATAACAGGAAAGGCATTCAAAGCAACAGTGGCGGCAATGAAAACAGGCCCACTTAGCCGTTAAGCCCCGCTGCTAATGGCCACTCAAAAGGACACTCAAAGTTATTTAGTTGCGGCATTTAAGCAGTACAACCCCAACAAAGTTGTATGTTTCTGTTGTTGTTGGTGTTGTGTGTGTGTGTGTGTGTAGTGTTGCAACAATAACAACTGTTGCAATGAGCACGCCATGCAAATGAGAGGGTGGCAGTATGAGTGTGAGTGGGTGGGTAGTGCTGCAACTGCACTGAAATAAGTTGCATTTAATGTCATTGTTGCAATATTTTTGTGCGGAATTTTAAGCTCTGCCATTTGCACAAAGTGCAAAAATGCTTCCGTCTTCAACTGAAAGAGCAACCACCAGCACCCGCCCCATAACGCCCCCGGCTAAGCTACACATGCGTTGACATTGCTTATTAGACATCCAACTCCCATTTTCCCACTCCCTCAATCTCTCCCCCTCCGTCTCTTTTTGTCTCTGTTAACTTCACTCCAACTGTCCACCGCATAACCTGCCACACAGCGCCCCACCCATTCCACTCGGTGCACTAACAAGTTTTGATGCTAAAACCCAGATTAGACCCTTGCGTTTTGCACTCGTAAAACTCGACATTTTATGACTTTTGCCATTTCCTTTGCGTTCCCCCTTTTTTCAGCATTTTAGTTCTGCGTTTTGCCTTTTCGTGCAGCTCTATAAGTATTTCTTATCCAGATTTTGTAGTTGCTTTATAATTTTCATCTCAGTTTTTAAGTTACGTTTTCTACCGGTGACTTTTTCCCACATTATTTTCCATATTTTTATGGCATTCCGCTGCCCTAAACCCAAACCCAAACCCAAGCCGAAACCCGGATCCAGACCCTAGGTATTTCTTTTCGACGCTTGTCCGGTTTTTTCCTAGCCAAGTGTCAAAAAGTGAACCACACTAACATAAGTTTCCATCTGTCCCACCAAAAAAAAAAGAACACTATGCATACGCGCTCTATAAAAAGTTTCGTTACGAGTTTAATATTCTATATGCTGAAAATGCGAGCGTTACTTGTGTAAAGAAATAAATAGACATAAAAAAACCTGTTAATAAAACAGTAAAATTTACATACATATGCTATGCAAGCAAAGCTGGGTTCTTGCGCATTTTCAAGACTTTGGTCGTAAAGTGGAAAATATGATTGTTTGGGGAGTTCAAATTTATGATATTGATTATTTTTGTTGAACAAAAAATCAAAAGTTTTTAAAAGCTTTCGCAAGAAGGTCGAATCTTTGGCGAAGAAACTTTTATATTGATAGCAATTTGAAGAAAAACAGGTTTCTATTAATTGGAAAAAGGTCCTTAAAGGCGAAGGCGAATGTTTGCGTAAATCGTAGAAAAATATTTGAAGTATCTTTTAAATTTCGTATTAATTGTCAATCAAAGTCATATTATGCTATAATAAATTATATAATATATCAATGATATCAAAGCGTTTCACATGTTATAGCATATCATATCGTATCATATGGGACTCTGCTTTTCAAGTGTCAAATGTAAACATAGGCCCAGACACTCGTCCATGGTTTATGAACTGAAATTACGACGGTTTAAGTACTCCCTCTAGAAATAAATGACACGCATCCCAGGTGCGAAGATAATAGATAACGTGTATGTCGCCAGTAACACCTGACGTAATTACCCAGTCCATGTACTGGACACAACAGAAGTGAACGGAACAGAATAGAACAGCGCCGAACGGAGGATGAATGTCAGGTGAATGTGTTCGTTGGTGTGTGTCCTGTCTTAGGGACAGTTCAGGCCAAGTACAAACACAAATAATCTATTGTATGTCAGAGCTCTGGAGTTGAGGGGCCCAAGGGTGTTGGTTGGGTGCTATAAATTCAAAGAGTTGCATGTAGCAGAGACAAACAAAAGACACCAAGAACGTGACGTTTATATGATAGTGTAAACACATCATTTGAGCTATTATACAATACAGAAAGAACGAGAAAGATAAAGAGAGAGAAAGAGAGAGAGCGCAAAGACTGTAGTGTATGTGGAAGGAGAATGGTGATTGGAAGGATGTGCAGTAGTTGAAAGTTTTTGAAATCTATTTCCATTATGTGTGATGTGCTTTAGGACACACACAATGTGCCTGCCGAGCATCACTAGCAGCAGCAGTAGCTGTAACAGCAGTAGAATAAGAAAACTTTCTAGATAAATGTGACATAAGACATTGGAGCAGGAAAGGACACACACACACACATACACTGAAGGAGCAACAACGGAAGTAGCCATGCAGGAAGACTCAGACTGCACTCAGGCTGCACTCGCAGTCGCCGCACACAGGAAGCAATCAGTAAGGACACTATCTCGGCTTAATTTCAATGGTCCAGCGTTTGCCTGGATATATAGTATGTAAGTATGTAGCTTGAACTCCTGTAACCCGCTTCGCCTTTCAGCCAATTCAGCCGTTTGGCAGACAAACATGCAGCCATGCCTTATCTAACGTGAAAGCTTCATTGGTTTTACTTTTCTATCAATGTAATAAGCTGGAATGGTTCCTTTTCTGTCTTGCACTAAATGACAAACGCTGGCTAAAACAGCAGGCAGCCCGGTGAAATAATAAAACCAATTGAAAGCAGCAGAAATCTCGACTCAAAGATGCCCTGGAGTTAGCAAGCTATCGAAACGTTTAATATACATCACATTTATGATAAGAAAATAATGTCTTATTTTTACATTTATCGTACTTTCATAAATTCGTATAAATGAAGCCGCGCACATATTCATCACGTACTGTTTTACATTTTCAATAGGTATACGGTTTTAAAACTGACAAAAAAAAATGTTCATATGTAAGAAAACAACTTGAAGAATGGAAACACTTGCAGGTAAAGTACTGATGGATTTTTCACCGGTAAAAAAAATTCAATGAAATTGCATACACTAAAGGATTGAACACACACAGAGTCATGGACTCTATCCAGCTGCACCTGACAAGAGTTCTTTTGCTGTAACTGTGATTGTACACGCAGATTGAAATTGAAGTACATGCAGGACACTTGGCACACTTAATGCATTTTACAGAAAATTGTTTTCATTTCAATAAGATTGCAGCTACTCAAAAGAAACCGCACGCCTCAAATACAAGTTACATTGGTATATTGAATATATAGTATACAAACATATACAGATCGATTTGCTACAGTGATTATTCAATACCAAAGAATTCATTAGTATGCATGTCTTTGTGCTGTGCCCTTGTGATATCAATTTAATTAAGCTACTTCAATTATGTTATGTATATATACAGGATATCCGTAGATATATTGAAAAATATACCAGGAATCAACACTAGAATTTTGAGCAAGAGTCGTTTAGAATTAAATTTCTTAAATACTTTTATCTAAAACATATAATATAATTTGATTTTAGGTGTATTGTTTTTAAACTCATTTAAAAAGTGGCTTAAAAATCTGATTTATATTAATTATATATATCCTGTGACTTACCTGTCAACTGTGAGTATATGTCCATCGCGTAAGCGAATCCAGGACACAGATTTATTGCCTAATTGCTTGACCTGCCATAAAAAATATAAGAATAAAGTTTAATTATTACAATTTACAAAAAAAAAAAAAACAAATTTCTATTAATTATACAAAATAAATTTAGAAAATTCGATAGTCATATATAATATGTAAATTGATGTATCATTGAAGTTTTTAAATTAAATAATAAGGGCTACAGTTTATATATGTATTTATTCACTTCAGAAAGTATATTTAGAATATTATACACTTTTATTGTACACAACATTCGGAGTAAAGTGCCGAAAGTAACAGCTGCTGTCAAAGTACTGAAACTATTTGAATCTGTTGCCCATATAATTCAGGACGATTTAGTACCTTTTCAAGCAATTACAGTTGCTAAAGATTTGTACATACAATATTCAACAAGTAATGCTACATTCAGTTCAAATGGCGCATACCAAAGTTACCACAGATGAGCCGAGTGCAAATTACTGCACCAAAATATATGCAACACTTTGCAAACAAAATGAGTAAAGGACAAACTTACATACATGCACAATGTAACAAAATTTAAATGTAATTAAATTGTGAAATGAACATGAAACCTATCAGAGAGACAGCCTAAAATCGCATCCCTTTCTTCTACTATCTACTCTCACTTTGCACTATTTGATATAATCGAAATGTGTCGTTAGTAAATCTAGAATGCATTTGCAGTATACACACAAACAAATGCATATACACACATACACATGCGTATATGTATGTATATGCATTGATTGGGTTACATGTATATAACTGCATTCGGGTTTCTAAATTTACATGCAACATTATTTGGCCCATTCAACACTTCCGTAATGAGACCACCTCTCCCTCTCTCTCTCTTTCTCTGTATCTGAAGCTCACTCTGGTACTAGCGTTACATGTAGCTTTAGTATATCCGGTAAATGGTCCGGCCTGTCTGCTGCTTTGTAATTTGGCTATAATGGACTCATTAGGCTCTCAGTACATGTGTCCGATTTAATTATGCTACCAGATATTCTCTGTAATTTAATTCATTTTCAACTCGAGCACAAACACGAAGAACTATGCAATCAGAGCATATGGAATTGAATTTATAACAGCTAGATAAATAAGTTCGGTTGACAAATAAAGTTCACATTTTTGAGAACATTTCAAATATTGAAGCTATCAAATTGCAATCTAATAGAACTTATTGGTATTGTTTTTATTGAAATAAGACTACAGGAACAATTTTCTCCCCAAATCCATTCTACTCCTTTTAAAGTCATTGCATTTAAGAACTTTATAAGCTGGTTTAATGTTACAATTAGTAGCAATTTAACTGTGCTCTTAAGCCCTTTAACTATCTGTGTCCATTGTGGAACGGAACTGAACAATTATAACTATGAGCTGGTACTGGATGATAGTTTTTCATAGTTTTTTTTCGCACCTGCAAAAGAGAAATGAAGTCAAAAGTACACTCTCAAACTGACTCGGCTCCCTTTAGCTGTTACGCTCTATCAAGTGAAAAATATTATTATTTTTTTTTTTTGCCTCTGTGGCAGACATGTAGTATGTGGCAATGGGGGAGTGGCATGGGGCGTAGCTTAACCACTTGAAATGGAAGTCAAACTGAGCGAACTGCACGGCATGCCAGCCACAGCGATCCCACTGTGCAAAGAATTGTAAGGCGAAAAAGTATGAGTGTGAGTGCCAGTGTGAGTGTGAGTGGAAGTATGATTGTGAGTGCAAAGGGTATGTGTGCTCGTAATTGACAAACAGAGAGATGCGAGCTTTACACTTTTCTCTTACAATTGAAACCAGCCGATGGCAGCAGGAGCAGAAGGAGTAAATTCCAATGCTCACTCTCTCGGTTCCTAGCGTTGGCAATAGAAATTCTGGCACTTAATTGACCATGACAACGAAAAATTAACATTGTTCGGTTTTCGGCAAATTACAAGAGGAACGAGAAGTGCTCCATGCATTAAATATATTTGTATATTTCGACTTGGCAGCTGCTGTTGTTGCTGTTGCTGCTGTCTGATGCCTTGTGGCACACGATTAATTGAATTTCATTTTTGGCTTTGAGCATTGCTTGGTCAATTACAGAGCCTGCCTTTGTTGTTGTTTGTGTGATTTTTTCTTATTGTTGTTGTTGTTGCTGTTGTTGTTGTACAAATTGATGTCTTTGGCTTTTGTTTCAGCCATAAATTCGTCTGTGGGCGTGATAATTAGCTCTGATGCCTTTGACAGACCATTACAAAGTAGTTAAAGTTACGTGGGTTAAGGTTTTAAAGCACATCTAAAGATATATACGAGTTACCTTTATGTATGTATTTCAAGAGTTTAGATTGAGTCTTAAACTACAGAATCTGTTCAAACTGATAGATTAATTTTACTGCATCATATCTCGTTTTATATGAAATGTCAAACAGCATCATCAAAAATCTATTTTGTCATATAGAAATACTTGAATGTATTTAAAAAAGTCTTTAAAATTTCAGTCAAATATATTTTTCAATTGAAAAATCTTCTATGAATTGCTCGATTGATTTTACTTTATTATTTAAAGTTTTATATTCATTACTATTTTGCCGCATTGGCTAGCCATAACTTTATAATTCAATTAAACAATCCCAAAAGTATGCGCAAATATTCATATTCGTATTCCATTATAATTCATTGCAATGGTTGGCTTTAGATTCATTTTAGCCCGAGGCATACAATTGGGAGCCTTTGCTCTACGTGCTGCAAGCTGAGAGAGAGCAAATTTCTCTAGGGATATTATAAATATACATATATACATAGTATATGGGTATCATTCGGAAAAGAACAGTCGGCAGTCACGTAGTGCCATAAAACTAATTTGTTTAAATTTAATTTTCAATTTGTTGTTGCTGTTTTTTTGGTGGGTACAATATAATATTTACAACTTCTAAGCAAACAATTTGCATGTTTGGCCGCCTGCTTAGTTGACCTTTAAAACACCTGTGCAAACACCAAGGCCTGCAATCGAGAACGAACTGCCCCGGCCCCTGGCCACGCCCTTGGGCCATAATTTGGTGGCATTTGTTTTTGAGCTTTGCGTTAAATACACACGATGCGGTCACACCTCATGGCCGAATAGCTTCAGTTCTCTGGCAAATATTTACGCAATAAAATTTAATGTGTTTTCTATGGGCGGAAGGAGTCACTACAGGTATATGTGAGTGTTTTGTGTGTATGTTAGTATAGGTATTAGTTCGAGTCTGGGTTTGAGTGAATGGATGAAAATAACAATAATTACAAATGGAAACAAGCACGCAGAGTGCGCTCTGCACGCAAAGCTAAGAAAATACGGGGCACTAAAAATCAAATAACCAAAAAAAAAAAAGAAATTAGAAATTATGAAAAGAAATAGAGAGAGAGAGAGAGATGGAGAGAGTGAGGGAGATGGGTGAGAAGATGCATAGAAATTGTGCCGCATAAGCGAAAATCGAATAATAGAATGAACGTCTGATTAGGCTTTAGAACTCTTACCCGGCATGGCAGATACGCATGGCTACCAATCTGTGTGGATACATTCGATGTGGCAAAGCCATCCAGATATGGCTCTACAAGGACATCAGTCGCCGTCAGAGCGGCGACCTCTGGCAGTAGCGCTGACCCTTGAACCAAAGCCGACTCCGATGCTGCTGCTGATTCTGCTGCTGATGATGAGTACAAGGACGATGATGAAGATGAGGATGATGTGTCCAGGCCGCTTTCATCGAAACTGACGCTGGCTGTTACTGAGGTTGCTGCTGCCGTCTGTGGTTGCGTTGCTGAAATTGATTTTGCCAAAAAAAAGAAAGACGAAAACCAATGAAAATGGACAAAGAGTAAAAGAGAGAGAGAGAGAGAGAAGAAAAGTTATTTTCTTGTTAATCGAAATGGCAATTTGAGCTACAAGCTACGAGCTAGGAGTTACGAACTACGAACCAGGAGCAAGAAGCTAAGCTTATGTCACGTACAAGGCACACGTGAGTTACCACTACAGGTGTATTGAAAAGGCATATAAGTGTATACTTTACATATATGTATGTGTGTGTGTGTGTGTGTATGTATTTACACCCAACACTTGTTTAAGACACATTAAAGCAGTGATTCATTTTGTTCTTGTGTTAGTTCAACGTATTATCTTCAATATTTAATTACAATTTTAACATTTATTTAATCACCATATGCACTAATGCATTATTAAATTTGGTTATATTATGTGCACTGCATTGATATTATAAGCTTAATATAATCATAATCATGTTGAATATTTAAATGATATGTTATTAACTTTACCCCAATTCTTTTGACACAAATGCATAAATAATTTGAGTGCCTCAGTTTAACATGACGTTCGCATTTGACATTCTTAACGAGTTATTCAGTGACTTATAAAGCCGCTAAACAACCCCCACAAAAACCCCCATAACAACAATAACAATAACAAGAAGCCCATCAAACATATGGTTACATTAATTGACGATATGGCGCGAATGCACCCCCAGCTTATTCATACTCAATCCGCAGAAACATCAAGCTAAACCGCCAAGTCAGGGCAGGCAAACAGAGCCACTTGGCACACCTACACATGCACCCTAACACACACTCATACATACACTTCTTTGCACACTCATACACACTCACGCTCAGCATTCATACACTCATAACAGGCGACTGCAGGTGACGGGCACATGGCGTGCCTCCTCTGCTGCTTTTGTTTGCTGGCGACTGTCAGTTTTTGGTTTCGAATTAATCAACGCCTCGTTTAAGTGGCTGCTCACCCAGTCAACCACGGAGCCACCGAACCACTGAACCACTGAACCACTTAAACGCCCAACCACCTAACCACCCACTCACCATGCAGTCGGCAGTCGGCAGTCGGCAGTCGGTGGTTCTTTAGCCAGTTGTGATTTTTCGCGCTGCTGTAAAGTTTTTTAATGAATGGCGTTCATTAAAATTGATTGTTGTTTGCGGCGTCACCACACAGTCGATGACTTGGCAATACGCACAGCACTCAGCACTCAGCATTCGGAACTCAACCTTTCATCTATGCGGGAATTGGACGTAGTGAAGGGTCAAGAGGTCAGGCCTCATGCTACGCATGATATTTGCTGAATCGCCAATTAACTAGCGATTTCTCCAAATGAAATGGTTTTGCGACTAAAAATGTCCAACAGACCGCCGACTGCTGCTACATTCTACACCCCAATCAGCAGCTTTTCATGGATTTTATGGCGTGGCTTCAATTTCAGCCCGATGACGAGTGCATGGAACGTGGAGTCGGACCCTCTTTTCCGTATAAATTAATTTTTCGGTAAATGCGAACATCACGACCCAGCCCCAGTTCCAGTCCCAGTCCCATTCCTAGTCCCAGCGGCACAATTGAATGGAAATATGTCTGTGACGACTTTGATTTGGACGCATTTGCCGCCTGTCAGTTACAGTTACAGTTACTATATATATGTGTTTGTATGTATAAGATATTTTTTTTTCGTTCGCAGCGATTTCAAATCGTTAAAAATTGTAAACGCGACCATCAACTCTTGGCTGGATCGATTGTTTGCTTGTTATATATTTGGAATTGGTAGCGACAGCGCCGTATTGGATTCGTTGTTGCGCCCCGACCCTAATGCTTATCGAGTTGGAAATACAATTTTTTAAATTGTAAAAATGTAAAGAATAACAACAAATAATAAAAAAAAAACAACAAAACGCCGCAAATGCAAAACAAATATTTACTTTTTGTGTTTTGGGGTAATTTTTACATATTTTTTAATCGCATCATCTTTGATTATGAATACGCGTTCTGTGCACTGAGCTAGAGATTAAAACTAATTGAAGTATTAAAAGTACTGATAGAGAACAAACATGGGCGAGATTTTCGAAAACCAATTTTGGTTATAACTTGAATAAATAATACATTTATGATTTATGTTATCATATCTCTTAAACTAAGATTTATGCTTTGAATATTTTACATTTTATTTAAAATATTGTAATGAATTAATAGACGTTTTTTTAATATTAAATTTAAAATATAGTTTTTTCAATTTTCGAAAGTTTACTGATTATTTTAATAAAATTTTATAGCTTCTTTAGTGTTTTATAAGACATCATTAATGCAAATTTATCTAATTCGAATTATTTTTAAAGCTACCATACTTTTAAGGCTATTTAATAAATATGTAGATTTGTTATTTATTTATACGTAGACTATTTTAAATCAATAATTTAAGATAATTGGGTTTTTTTTTTAGAATTCAATCAACTTTTAAGTTGCTTTTAATATTAAGTTAAATTTAAATTATGTTTAAAAGAAATTATCAGTATGAAACTTTGACTGCTATTGCTACTTGCTAATAAAATTTTTAAAAAATAATTATATTTTGCAAAACTCAAGACCAAAAAGTCGTTCGTTGTAAGCGATTGGAGCTGAGTTTGTGTTTCAATTAAAACGACGAACGATTTTGAGTTTGACAACTCGTACGTCAATTTAATTGCTACGAACTGTTTAGATGACATCAGATGCTGTCAGCCAGGTAGACAGCATGGGCGGAGAGTGGTATAGAGTAGGGCTGAACATAGGGTTCGGTTAGGATTGGCAGTGATGGTTATGGTGCTCCTGGCAGCCATCGAACAAGAAGTGTGAGTGTAGGCAAACTGTTCGTCTGTAGCTGAAATCAGCAATCATTTAATTTTTGCCTATTTTTTTGTTCACCCCATTTTTCCCTTTTTTCTGTGATGCCCTTCAGCCTTTGGCAGCCACGCTCTGTGAGTGGCAAAGTGTATGAGTGTGTGTGCTTATGAGTATGTGTGTGTGTGTGTGTATGTGTATGTAACAAAAAGTGGAAGCAACGTAATTGACAAAAGGTTTCATGCATCCAATGCCAGTGCCAGCGCCGGAGTGCCCTAACGGAGGAGCGACGTCCTAACGGAGGAGTGTCGCCTTCTGCCTCGCTGACAAATATACGCACGAGTGCCTGCATAACAGCCACCAACACACACCCACATCTACACCCACACACATACACACACAAATACACATACACTTACCCAGAGACACATTGCTGCACATAAAAGAGCCAGCGGCAATATAGAGCTACACACACGTACATTGCAATCTTCACACAAAAATTGGAGGCGCGTTGAAAAGATCAAAGCCATTCAATTGTCAGTGATGAAAAGTTTGAGCCTAACAGGTGACAAGGTACACAGGGGCGGCGCGGAATGGGGGCGTGGCAGGGCAATAGCCATCAGCATAAGGACACCACCAATGCGGGTGCCTCAGTGGAGCGACAGTAGTAGTGTGTGATTTGTCAAAGCACGCCATGATTTGTAATATCCCCAGAGGCCCCGAGCCGACACTCGACACAATTTCGAGCGACTATGTCGACCAGTTCGAGAGCAATTGCTGGCTAACATTTCGAAAGACAGAAGGCAAGTTGATTATAAGTGAAGTGCTACATAGCGATGTCAAGTCAAATCGATCGATGCTAAGATATAAAATAAAGTTCTTATGTCTGTCTATGATAGTGATGAATTGATCGTCTTTGAAATATATATCAACTATATTTTACACATAATGAGTTGCAATTGAAATATTTGTATATTTGAGCTTAAAAATTTGAAGTGTATTCAATTCTCTGACGGGTTAAAGGTAAGAAGAGATATCGGCACATTGTCTGTAGAATACCAAAGATATGATCCCGTTATTAATTTTTCAAATTTAGAAAATGTGTAGCCCTGGATCCTGTTCACCCTGCTGCTCACCCTGCTGTTCACCCTGCTGTTCGCCGTGCTGTCAACCCTGTTGCTCACCATGCTGCACACCCTGCTGTCAACCATGTTGTTCGCCATGTTGTGGCCCCTGTTGTTGCAGTCCGTGCGGCGGCTGCTATAGCTGTGGACCCTGCGCACCCTGTGGACCATGCTGTGGGCCCTGTTGTGGGTCATGCTGTAACAAATGTGGACCATGTTGCGGGCCTTGTTGTTCGCCTTGCTGCGCTCCATGCTGTGGTCCGTGCGGGCCCTGTGGACCTTGCGGTTCCTGTGGTCCCTGTGGTCCCTGTGGACCATGTGGACCCTGTGGACCATGCGGACCTTGTGGTCCATGCTGCTCGCCCTGCGGCCCTTGTGGACCCAAATGCTGCTAAATGCCACAACACTAAGATTCAATTGATCAAAATACTAGAAATGTTCAACATTTCATGTGCACCCGTTGGAGAATTGAATTGTACAGCCACACTTTATTAAGAAATAACATTACAAGTTCCTTTCGTGTATAAATATGTATAACTCAAATATGACGTGATGGAATTCAACCAAGATTATCTTAAGTTTTCCGACATAAAGGAATCTTGAATTTTTAAAGCCCTTGTACATACTAAAGCGGCAAAAAAAACCTAAATATGGCATTTAAGACACATATTTAAGTAACAGGCGGCTGCCTTTGGCACTATATTAACTAACGCATAAGACATGACAAAAAACTCTGCTTGTGTATGTATATGTGTATGTGTGTGTGTATCTGTTTTGACTCAGGTAAAACTTGGTCATTTAAAAGTTATGTGAATTAGTACAGCAAAGTTTTTGTGTACGAAAAATTAATTAAAATATCAATTTCAGCAACATGACAGGGCCAGGGCCAAAGACAACAAACGGAAAACAAGGCATATTTAGAAAGAAAATACACTATATATATGTATATACATATGTATATATATTCTGAAGTATTTTTGAAACTGCGCAGGGTAGCGTTGACAACTAAAAGAATTTGTAAGATACTTTAGCCTCTATATACGCTTAACCGGATGTTATTTACAGCTGCTGCAGAGTCACAGCGGCAGCTGACACAACTTTGCATACTTTAATTAAACAAGCTACGTTGCAGATGTAACCAGAGCCCTATATATGCGAATGAGACAACACATGGCTAAAGATATACACACAGAGAGAGAGAGAGAGAGAGAGAGAGAGAGAGAGAGAGAGAGAGAGCGAAAGAAAGAAGTCCAAAGGTTGTTGGGTTAAAGTTTAAATAAATGCTTGTTAAATGTCGCAAAATTGGCCGCTGGCATTTATCCAGGGCGAACTGTAACTAAGTAACTACTAAGTTCGACATGCTGCGGCAGTTACTTAACAAATTCACTCAAAATGCCCCCAAGGAATTGTCAAGCGTGCGGTTGCAGATACAGTTGTGGCCACACAAATTCAGCTACGCAAGGAGTAAAAAAGTAACAGATATTCAGCCATAGATTCGAAATATATAAGTGAAGATACGAAAAATGTACAGCTAAAGATACAGATACATCTAGAGATACAGCTACAACTATGGCTTTAGGTACAGATACATTTACAGACATAGCCGCAGTTGCAGATACTTCCAACGTTGTAAAAGCAAAGGCTGTAGCTATTTTTTGCAGTTACATCTAGATAGTTAACTGACATGCCATGACCAGCCATAGAGTAGCTAATTAGGGTTAATTAATGTTAGAAAAACAGACAGAGAGAATAAGAGAAAGAGAGAGAGAGAGAGAAAGGGGAGAAGCATACGTGCCACATAGATATTGACTAACGACAAATTGGCATACAATTTACATGCCATAGCAGAACAGCAGAAGCAGCAGCAGCCAAACCGGAAATGAGTTTTCAAAAGGCCGGAAGGCAACAATTATGCGAGTAGCTTTGTATGAAATGTGCTACCTCTGTCTATATATATATCGCACTCTCCGTCTCTTTCTTTCGCTCTGGTCTCACTGCAGCCTCCACGCCAGCACCACATTTTCTTAGTTTTAATTGCTTTGGGCATCGAGAATTTGCTCTACTTCATTTCCAACTATTTTATAAGGTTGCCTCTAGTACTCAGGCTACAAATAAGTTGGCCCTACGCATTGCCAATCTATGACTTTTTACGGTTTGAGCAGCTCCCACTTCTACAGACACAGCTGCTACCACTGCTGTTGCTACTATTACAGCCACTGCCAGTGGTAGTAGAGGCAGGTGGGATTGTATAAGTCTGAAACCTATTTGCATATCATCATGGAACGCCTGATGTTGCCTCCTTTGTGTCAGACCCACAAGAAAAATAATTTCAACAAAAAAAAGAAAAAAAATCGTCTTGTTTGTGTACTTTGTATATGTTTACACCATGTAACGTGGCAAATCCAATTTGACTGCCACGTCTAAGCTACTACTACATCAAATACCCCACAGCCGTACTAACCCAACTGTGGCCTTGAGGCGTGGCATTGCCCAGCACCGCCTTTTGAGGTGGCTGCATACAAATGACTGCCGGCAGCATGGCATAGTAGTTCACTCAATCTCAATACGTTGAATGTATTTTATTTTACCTGGCAAATTTGTTGGCTCTTCGGGCAGAGTAAACTCTTTTTATAGAACCTATACAACAAAATTAAAAGAGTGCAAAAAGAGAGCTATGCAGTATATATTTTTTGGTATGTAGTATAAGCCAAATAAATCGTTAAATAGATACAAATTGAATTGCATTTATTGACTATTTCCAGCATTCGCATGGAACAACTGCACATATGCAATAACATACAGACAAATATCTGGAATTTCATGGGTTCATAAATATTTAATTTACATAGATAGCATAGCATATGGTATACGATTTTGTTTGTCTACTCGAAAAATTTTTTTTTTATATTTGCGGTATTTGATTTTAATTATATCATGCATATAGTATGGTATATAAACGTGATGAACAAACATTTGCATTACGATAACACATTGCATATATATATATATGGGTCATCTGCGTTTGACGCGACGTTTTTGTTGCCCAAATTAAAAACAGAATATATGTAAATATTTATTCAAAAATAGAAAAAACCGCAGTGTGAATGCTCGATGTGTTCAAAATATAAGTTTGGGTAAGGAATTTCGTCAAGCGTAGGTACAAACCTAATAAGCCCTAATAGGTTGTGGTCTCTTCTACTGTACTATATATCGTCCCACTGTGCAGATGACGATAGCATCGATTAGCTACATTTACGTATTGGTCGTGTATATGTGTTTAATTTATTTATTATGCCATTTATTTATATAAATTATGCAGCAAATTATGTGTGTTCATATCGTTTATGCGGCTCAAATTGTCAGAGTCAACCGCAACGAGGAAAACAGATTTTGCCTAATATTTAATATATTTATTTTTTATTTCTCATGCTATATCAATTGTTGACGGTTTGACATTTGCATTTGATGGCGGTTAAAGCAATTAAATAATGTAGCATAAAATATTTAGCAGTTCATCTACGAGAAAAACTGCATAAATCGCATGAAATTTAAATAACCCGACTTTTGGTTGCACAAGGCTTTCAGCAAGTATTTGTAATTCTCTTTAGTTTTTTGGTCGAAAATGTTGTGTGCATAATTCCAGGTAATCAGTTAATTAATATACATGTTGCAATATGCATGAAAATCCAATGGTAATTTCGTTGTTTTACCACAAAAACATAACAATTCAAAACAGAACAAACAAAGCAAAACATGTTTTATTTTGGCCAACATGGAAAGTGCGAAAGTGAGGGGCAGCATTAGTTTTCAATTTGTTAGCGGGAAATTAACAGAACAGCGAAATACGCATAATGCATAATTTGTTAATGAATGGGATTTTCGTTGTTTGAATTAGCTGTTTCATTAGCTTCCATTTTTATTGTTGCTATTGTTTGCGAATTAGCTGTTGCTGCAGCTAGCATTAGCTTTATACAATTTCCTAATGGAAACGAACGCCAGTGCTCCACATATAGACATAATAGCCACTCACACACGTACACAAACGCACACAGAGATAAATGGACAAATACACAGAGTAACCAAAGAGTCATATATGTGTGTGTGTGTGTGTGGGTGTAAATCTCCACCTGTGGCTACATTCATCCATCATTAGTTCAACACAAAAAGGATTTTATGATGAGGTAATGTTGACATAAAAGCACGCAACTCTTACCCCATCACTAACCCCCCATTTTCTCCACTTTTGCACAACAAACACTGAGAACTCGGAGTGTGTGTGTATATATGTGTGTAGAAGCGAGTAGGGTAGTATTTTTTTATGTTTTATGTCTTTGGAGCAAACAAGTTGGCGTATTTTTGAGCTTAGCTCAGACCAACAACGCACATAAACTGTCGACCGTCGTGTGGCATATATACACACACGCACACACACACACACACACACATACACTTACACCAACATACACCATCATACACCAACATATACACGTTTTAACTAAGCCACAACTTCCGCAATTTGCCATTCAAGCCGCTCCTCTATATATAGTATATGTGCAGTAAAACTACGTCTACGTCAGTCTTGCTTAGCTCATGATCATAAAATGCATAGTAGTAGCACACAGTAGGCCGTCATCAAGCTGCCGCTTATTATATACCCTGTACTACATGTCGTGAATAAGTACATAACATCTGAGAATAGCAAGAGAGTGAGAAAAGGGGAGAGAAATAAGCGACAAAATAGAAGCTTTGCATAGCAGTTTCTTGAATGTTTTGAAAAACAGGAGTTTTTTATACAAATTTCCATAGTAAGTAGTCGAAAAAACTAAAATATGATTATTAAATTTTGAATATACCATTAATTAAAAATTTATGTTATAGAAAGGTAAAATTTAATATAGGAAATATAACAAATTTAGTGAAAACTCTTCACGATATTTTAATTAGTTCAAATTCAAAATGTGTAATTTCAGCAATTTATATCAATTGATGTATGTTTTTAAAAGATATTTCTTTTTTTATTTTAAAATTAAATGAAATATCAACTTAAATACACTTATAATATATAATTTATACATTTAATAGAGTGCCTAATATATTTATGCATCTGAGCATCTTCGACTCTTATCCAATGCATCTCCGTCAATTGTAGTTGACTTCATGTTGTTGTTGTTGTTGTTGTTGTTATTGTTGATGTTGTTATTGTTGTTGTTATTGTTGGTGCTTTTATGAGCATAACGGGCATGTGATATTCACACGTAGTCGCCCCTGGCTTTTGGCCGTAACTCAACACTACAACGCATAACTTAGTTTTCTATGCTTAATACAGTTTTACGGTCACTGCACACAGCATCCGTGCTCAGTCTCACTCACTCACTTACGAACGCCCTGTCTCTCTTTCACTCTCTCTCTCCCTCTCTCCCTTTTCCCACTCTCTTTGCCTGTCAGTAGTCAGAGGCAGCGATAACATCGCTGACTCCTCTGCAAATACTTTAAAACGCATAAAAATTCCAACACGTCGTAAACTCGGGGCTTTTAGCAGCAAGCACCCACAGTGCCCCAATCCTCCCAGTCCTATAGCTACAGCCCCTACAGCCTGCCACATTTGTAGTCAGCAATCAACTGCAACCCCCTCACACACGTCCCACAGTCAGAGAGAATAAGAAAGAGTGTCTGGGAGAGTGAGAGAGAATGAGGGAGAGACGAAGTGAAAGATGCTAGCTTTGTTGCAAGTCATGCACATCAAGTGAAGTTGTTGCTGTTGTTGTTGATTCTCTTGTTTCTGTTGCTGTAGTTGTTGGATTGTTCGTTCGTTGGGTTAGTCTCGTCTCGCCACGTTACGGACACCTTGTCTGTTCCGCTGCAGTTAACCTGCAAAGTAGCGCAATTTGTTGATAGCAGGTAAAATTTCATTTGAGAGCAGTTTATATTTTTTATATGCCACATAATGATGCAGCTGAAGCAGCTGCAACACCCAAACACCAACCACCAACCCCAACCCCAGCACTTCAACTCCAACTCCAACTGTAACTGCAACTGCAACCTGGAAGTGGAACCGAATGTGAAGAGGGTGCACTTAAGGGCGTTTGGCACGTTCTAAACACGTTTCTTGCGCCAAAGCGGAATACAAAAATATAATAAACTGAATTGTTTTTTATGTCAATTATGTGCAGTGCATATTTTTAGCATTAGCACAAGCTAAGCATAACTAACACCATAACTTGAATATAATTGCATGCCATGTATCTGACAGATACTTTGCTCGTGCTCTACGTGCGACCAGCACAAAAATAATGATAAATCACCACAGCAGTTTAACGAGACATAGTTTTGTGAAAGTGCATAATTAAAATGCAACAAATTAAATACAAGTGAAAACTTTTCCATTTACACTTCATTTTTAAATTTTATGTTTAATGTATAAAGTAGAAAATGCGAGAATTTCTCCAAAATATGTTGAAATATTTTAATTTAATACATTGCAACAACTATAAATTTCTTAAAACTCCAAATATTTTGTTTAAATAATGCACAGTTTTTCTGGGAAATTTCTTAAACTTTTTCCCATCAAAATGTATAAACCAAACATGAATGCATGACATGAAACTTTCACTTAGTTTGCTTTTTTTTCACTTTTTTCCAGTTATCAGTTTTAATTTTTGTGTTTTTTGTTACCCATGTTGGCCGCACACCTGGCCATCAACATAAATATCACTTTACCTCAATCTGTCCAATTTACTAATAAAACTCCAGAATCTCAGCTCAACGGGCGCTTTAAACTGGCGCTGGCTCAGTAAAAGCGTGAAAGTATATATATTTTTTGTGCTATATATATATATATGCTCTTATGTATGTATTTGTGTGCGTGTTTGTGCATGTTTGTGTTTGTTGCTGCTGCTACTGGAGCAACAAAACTGCCTTTTAACTTTTGCATAAAAACAACGCAGCAGCCGGCAGCAGTTAGTGCATTCGGTTAAAAACTCTGGCTCTGCCTCTCTCTCCATCGCCATTTCTGTCTCTGTGTCTGGGCCGAGGCAAAGGATGCAACTTTCAGCTGCTAAACGAAAATATAAAACACTTAACTCGACTGACGCTGACTCACTCAAACTGTACGTGCCAGAGTTGCCTGCAACCAAAACCCAAAAACACACAGACACAGACACACACACTCACACACAACCCACACACACTCAAACACACTCACTCGCAGACTCCCATACATCTTTAACGCAGTCTTCTGTGGCGCTGCAGCAGCAACAATTTGATGGCACTGTGCGACACTATGACTAGCGGACAACTAGGCAGACAAACGGACAGAGGGACAAACAGACGGGTACAGATAGACATGCAGACATGTAGACACACATACAGACAGACAGACAAACAGACAGACAGACGTACAAGTAAACAAATAGGAACAAGTAACAGGCATAAAACTTGGTAGAACCAGTGCAGCGTCGCCTCGTCTGGTTGTAAATTTGGGTCACTTTTTGGCAACAGTCAGTGGCCAAATGCTTTGGCTGCTGTTCCATCTGGGTGCCAATAGCAAACAGTGGCCAAAAACACTAAATAAATATGCTGAAAACTGTATTCTGCTCGTATTTGCATAATAGTTTTAGACTGGAAATTAACTCATTTAAAAAGGCAAACTAACCTAACCTACTTCTACTCATATAATATTTAAAAATTTAATGAATGTATAGAGAACGATTCTGTCAAATATTCTAATCATTTTATGTAAGAATATAATGATTATATTAGCTACAATATTAAGGAGGAAATCCTTTTATAATATATAAAATATTTTCCACTTTTTTTTTTTATCAACTTTTCCAACTCTTTCAAAATAGTTACTTTAAAATATTTTTAGATATGGTTTTTAATTGAAATTTTAAACATTATCTGTCGAAAAACATTCAGCTTTTGTCAACCTAACCTACCTCAACTCAGATAAGATTTTATATTTAATGAATCTATACAGAGCGATATTGTTAAATATTGGAATTATATATATAATTTTATAAAATTACATATAGATTAAATTAGCTACAATATTTTTGTTGAGGAAGAAATTCTTTTTTGATATATTACTACAATCATTTTTTTTATACTTTTCGAGCTCTTTAAAAATAGTTACTTAAAAATACTTTTAAAAATTATTTTAAATTAAAGTATTTTAAATTATCCTTCGTGAATCGTTCTGCTTTTGTCAGATCACATAATTGTTACGTAATTTCAAACTATTGTCCACTGTGCAAGCATTGTTCGTGCCGTTATATGCGATAGAAGCAGCGGCATGCAGCGTCAGAGCCAAGGGGTTCTTCTATGGCTAAGAACTTTTGCGCGGACTTTAATAAATAACGGGCGAAGTTTAAATTGCCGTTAGCATAAATTATGAGCAGTTAGAGCCTTTGGCTGCTGCATTCAGTCAAAGTCGACGCCATTTTGGCTGTTGAAATTGAGGAAAAAAAACTTGCCAAGTAATAGCAGGCAGTCTAAAAGACAGAGGAAATCACGGAGAGAAAGAGAATGAAATAAGAGAAAGGGGTTACGAATTTTTGGTTATGAATTTGGGCAGCTTCAACTGTTTTCCCTTTTATATTTTCTTGGGCTTGTTCCACTTACTGGCCGTCACAACGGGGTGGCAAAGTGAGATTTCAATTTGGCTGCTCGCTCGCTCTGTTTATGGGGCGCAGAGGAAACGTCGGGTAACTCATAAAGCATTTCCTGCACTCATGAATCGGTTGCAGCCACAACAGCCGCCTTGCATATTTTTTTTTTAGGTTCTTAAGGGTTTGTTTTTGTGTTTTTTTTTTCCTTCTACTAGTTCTTTTCTTCTTGGTCGTTTATTTGTTAGTGGTAGATCCTTAGAAAATGGGAACACTGGTTGGCTGCTTCCTGCAGCCTTGCGCCTTGTATTATCCGCCGCGGGTTGCCATTACCAGTTACCTATAGATTTTTGAAAAGCTTCGCTAACTCCGAGCAACTACAGCAACGGCAAACAGTACCGAAATCACCAGAAATAACCACAGCGCCAGTTGCCATATCCAACTGAGTGCCAGTAAGCAGATCCGGCTTTCATAGCATACTTTCTGGCGTGTTTCGTCTCACATTCAGAGACCGCAAGTATTTCACATTGTTTGCAAGCTGAATAAAATAAATAAAAAAATAAAAGCCGCCTGTACATTTTGTGTGTATGTGTATATGTTTATGTGTATGTGTATGTGTATGTGTATATGTATGGGTATTTCTGTTTGTATTTGTGTTGGTAGCTCGAGTTGATATTTGTATGCCCCTTGGCGAACGGGAGAGTTTTTTTTAAATGAAAGAGAGTGCTATTATCCGGGTATGCAGCAGGAGAAGTAGCAGCAGAACCAGTAGGAACTGTGAGTAAGACTCTGGAATTTCTGCGTGAATTCCACATGGATTTTATATATGCTCACCGCAACGACCTTAATGCCAGTTTAAATTGTTTACCTTCAGTGCATTCATGTGATATCTTTTATAAGTTAATGTTAATGCTATAATCTTATTAGGTTTTGTTTAGAGAATACCGTTCATTCACATAATTAATATTGAAAAAATCATTAAGGATCTTAAGATTATTACAATTTTACAATTTTAAAATATTCAAATTCTAAATAAATCTAATAGTTTGGTATTTCAGCTTTTTAAAATCATTTTACCATTTTTATCATATCTCTCCATTAATATTTATAAAATTTTTAAAACAAATTCTAAAAATTTTTAAATGTTTGCTTTTCCTTTTTCTTTAATTTGCAATCGAGAGGTTTTCGTTCTAGCCACAAAAACCTAAAGCTGGGAAAACGGAAAAACCGTAAAACCGTAAAACCGCACTGACTACGGGTATTCGCCTCGTACCATACCGAATTGGATTATTAAAAGAAAACTAATTTTGTTTCTAATCTAGCAGCTTCGACCACAATTTCCGTGTGTGTGTGTGTGTGTGTGTGTGAGAGTGTGTTTGACTTTGTCAACGCAGTTGCTCTCTGACACGGCTCTCTCTTTCTCTCTTACTATTTCTGTGTCTGTATGTCTGTCTCCCTCTTTGGCTATGCACAGTGTACACGGTGTTCCTCCTGCATCTAATGTAGTCCAGTCTGTGCTCCTTTGGGTGTCATTTGCATTTAAAATTGCGAACGAAGTTTTCTTTTTATGCCGATGCTAAAATGCACTGAAAATGAAATTTTGCATAATGTGCAACTGTGTGTGGTGTGTGTGTGTGTGTGTGTGAGCTTTGGTATGTGGGTGTATATTTGTGTGTATGTATATGTATGTGTGTGTGTAAAGTCAAAGCCAAAACTGGCACCAAATTCAGCAGGGAATTTTGTGACGTGGCAAAGAGCAAGCGGAACAACCAGCAAATGCAGCAACGAGTGCTCCAAACTAAACCAGACAATACTATGCCAACCAGTCGCGTTGCCAACCTCACACCAATTGGCAACCATCATGCCCGCCAGCCGGCAGCCAAGCACAGCCATATATGCAAATTACGCGCATTGCACTGTCATGAATTGTCACCCATTTTCCAACTGAGATGCTTCGACACGCGTCCGTTGCGGTGCACCAGCCGCGTGCTCGTGCCCGGACCTGCGCCAGACTCAATTCCAGGAGTGGCGATGGAAACAGTCATATAGACATTGGGACAGAGCAGCTCTTTTGCTCTTCGGCAAACCGCAAACTGTCGCCCGTATTGGCACTCACAGCACTCATACGACCCGTACAACGTTTAACGCTTGTCCATAGAAATATACATATATATCATGCATTATATATCTGCTGCTAATATCGCTACGCCAAATGGTTCGGAATTGCTAATTTTATCAGCATGTGTAATGCCGAATCTGTTATCCATTATGTTTTACACTCTTTAGCTATATTTTCCACGGTCTGAGGCAATTGTTTGCCACATTGCGCACACGCAGCGTTATGCAAGGTATTTTTTTTTTCCTGTTTATGTGGGGGGCTTGGGGTGTTATCTACGGCTATGATTCATTTTATTGTGGCCATTTAGACGGGCCGTAAAGATTGATAATTATGCCGAGCTAATATTGTGCGCCATAAAAATGGGAAAAAATATATATATATATTTTATGGCAAATATTTTGATTTCTTCTTCATGGTTTAGGCGACTCCCCAGTCGCTCGTTTTTGTATTGCACATAAAATGGACAAGAGCAGCATTACCAGCATCCCAGCATCATCCATGGCCCATGAATATAAACAATAACAATTTAAATAATAGGAAAAACTCACATTCTACTCGCACACTCAGTAGCGATGATGTGGAAGGACTACAAACCAAATCCTGCAACGCCTCCATTGGCTTTCTATCTCTTGCTTCCTATTCTCTTTCTATCTCTCTCACTCTTTGCCTCTCTTTCTATATCTGTCTGTCTCTTTTTATACCTCCTACTGCTCGTTTGTCTATGTTCTGCGCCCCGACGATTTAATCGCTGTAATGGAAATGTCTCTTTTTATTAGAGGTTTTCCATTCGAACAACGTATTTCAGTTCGAGCATTTGCCGTTTCAATTTGTAATAATTCCTGTGTCCTCTCCCATGTCGTTCGCTGTCATTGCGAGTCAACAAAAAAAGGGAACGAACAAAACAAAACAAAAAAAATTTACACACATATATATATTGTATAATACTGTATAAAAGGAACAATACTACGAAATGCATTGTTTACCATATTCGGACATCTGGCGCATTGAAATGCTGCTCTTTCTTTCTCTCTCTTTCTCTCTCTTTCTCTCTACCTCTTTTTTATTCTGTTCCCTTTCTTATTTACATATTTAGAGCAAATATTTATGCATTTATGTATATGGGTTAACATTTTTTGGATCATATATACCATCTTACACTATCTCAATTCGCATACATAATGTCATATATATAGATAAAAAAAAATTGTTTGATTTTCCATCCATCAATTTGTCAGCTGTCCATTATAATTACACATGTTGTTTTTCTCCCCAAATTGACAGCTTTATCACGTTGGTTTTTTTATTTTTAATCTCAAGTCTTTCGAAATTGAATGTTGGATTGACATTTAACTGATAGCCGACAGTGTTCTGGCAAAAAGTCAGTGGAATATATAATAATTTGGAACACGTGCCTTTGATTTAATATGAAAATTGAAAACTCCTTCCAATGGGAATCAATTTTAATACCATCTATTGAGATACATTTAACCTTCAATTGATTGAAAGGGTTTGTGGTTATGTCTATCAAATGAAGTACAGCAGTGCCTAAAGGTCTAACTATTATATAGTATATATTAGGTATTACTATTCTATATTTCAAGTTGTTATGCCAGCTTCACTTCATATTGATAACACAGATTTATAGCCATTCAAAAGCTTAAAAGACTACATATGTAACCGTTACTGTAACTGTAGTTGTAACTGGCGAATCCCCGCACAAAAGTTAACTGTGTACATAACTGTAACCATAACAGTAACTGTAACGCTTGTTGCTGTTGGTGGTATGTCTCGGGAACTGCACTTGACTGGGGCAAAAGTTGATATTAAATGGCATTGGGTACATTTTCTAAACAAATGCCAGAATTTGTATGTACAATGCAGTACAGACTCCCCTATCCACTCTCCCTCACTTTATTTTTCTATCACTCTCTCACTCTCTGTGTCGTGTCGCCAAATTTATGGCTAACAATATTTTTTGAAAACTGTGTAGAGTCAGCGAGGAAACAGAGCGCAGCGAGGCAAGATAGAAAAAGATAGCCAGAGAAAAAGAGAGAGAGAAAAAGAGATGGCAACGCACAACAAATGGCAAACAACGTAAATAAACAACGCGCTGATGGGCGGTCTTACCGGCTGGGCGATAGGGTACAGGGATCGGGTGCAATGGGAATCGCTTGGCTTGGTATGGGGAATCCGGGATTGGGGATTCTGAATTGAGCTGCAGCGGAAGGAAAGAGTACAATGCGGCAACGTAATTTGAATGCACAATGCAAGCCCAGTGCCCTTTTTCCCCTTCTCCATTCTCTCTTTCCCCTTTCTCTTCTCTTCTCTGCATTGATATTCTGGCAGCAGGATGCGGCAGTGCACCCACTTGTTTCAGCTTTATCTTTATGCCTGGTATTTTTTGCTCTTTATCTTGTCTCACTCCCTTTATTTTAGTTGTATTTCTCTCTCTCTCTCTCTCTATCTCTCTCTCCCTCTCTCTCTCTCTCTCTCTCTCTCACAGTCTCTCTGTGTGTGCA
>JBANCZ010000939.1:0-26679 GCA_037040025.1 Sphaerogastrella javana | reverse complement strand
GATTTAACACGTTTTACGACTTTACTCAATACCAACATGTCCAAGTGAAATATGTCGCCTATTTCTTTATAAAATAATCAACATTTATTGCAATTTACAATTTTAAATCTACTGTACTTAATTTATAAATAATATTTTATCATTATGTTTATCATTGTATTTAGCATTTAATGATGTAGAACATGCATATGTACAATTTAGACATCATCTTAAGTAAATGTCGTTATTACATTTTTATATAATACATAATCTATAATCTATAATATTGTACTAAGCCTATGATATAATAAATTTATAGCCTAATTATATAGCGAAATAATGTAATTAATTAAGCTTAGCATAGCCTTTTTTCTTTTTTTTTTTGTGTATTCATATCGTTTCGTACGTTTGGGAATGAAAATGTTAATGACTTTGTTGACTTTACTCGATTTTCCATTTTCCTTTTTTTTATTGTAAATTTTCTTCTCGTTTTATGTTTTATGATACCATGATTACCGTTTGCCGTTTACCGTTAACCGTTAACCGTTTGCCGTTAACCGTTTGCTGTTACCATTTGCTGTTTGCTGCATGTGTTATTGTATACCCTACAATCAAATCCTTCAACATATGATATACATACCAATTATAACCCAAAATCCATATCAAATGTTCAACAATCAACAAAAACAACAACAACTACTTCTACTACAAATAATCATTTAAACGTATGTATAAATTTTACAATCAATTCGAAACTTTTTATTCCTCTACTCTACAATAATATATATAACTATATATCTATTTACAAATAATCCGTACATTCTTATGAAACATTTAATACTATCGCAATTGCATCCATACACGCACACTCTCTTCTTCGATAACTCTCTCTCTCTCTCTCTCATTATCGCTCGCTCGCTCTCTAATTATTTCACTCTATCTCTCTCTGTCTGTCTATCTGTCTCACTTGCTAAATACATCACTTTGTTAATGCGGAGCTTTAAGGGCAGCTTATGTTATTGGACTAATTCCTTGTAGTTGTTCTGTTTCTCATTTCTTACGTGGCAGTTGCTCGATCATGTACTGTTCAATCCGGCTCTGTGGATTTATACACCAGCCAATGTTCAGGCACGTCTCTATTCCTATCTGGCCACTGAGTTTCTCAGCGATACACAGATCTATAGCAATGTGAGACGTGTCAGCACCGTATTGCAGACGGTGCACACTCTCAAATACTACTATTGGGTTGTCAATCCACGCGCCAAAAGCGGCATCATACCGAAGGGTTTGGGTAAGTATCCCCACTGTAACCCATACAGTACAAGCTATAATTCGTTTGTGCTCTTTCTTACAGATGGGCCGCGACCGGCTCAGAAGGATATACTGGCCATACGCGCCTACATACTGCTCTTCCTCAAGCAGCTCATCATGATCGGCAACGGTGTGAAGGAGGATGAATTACAAAGCATACTCAACTATCTGACCACCATGCACGAGGTAAACTAACACTTTACTCTGAAATCTCTTCTACCTTACGACCTTACACCCAACAATGAACGAGTGTGGGTGCCTCAATAAGTTTATACTGTTTATTCAAATGTGTTTCTATGATTTGATTTGCTTTGTTTAGGACGAGAATCTGCACGATGTGTTGCAAATGCTCATCTCACTGATGTCGGAGCACCCAAGCTCAATGGTACCTGCATTCGATGTGAAGCACGGAGTGCGCAGTATCTTCAAGCTGCTCGCAGCCGAAAGTCAATTGATACGCCTGCAGGCGCTTAAGCTGCTCGGCTTTTTCCTCTCCCGCAGCACCCACAAGTAAGTATAAGCAACACAATAAGGGTCTTATCATATCGCTATAGCTATAGCTATGGCCATCTATGAACAGCCCATAAAGTGTATTACGTTTCACAAAGCGACACTAGAAGGTGACCTGCCAGAATTTAATTTAAATCAAATTGGTTTAAAACTATGCTAGCCTGTTACCAAAGCCAACGTATCTACCCTAACTATTATATAGTATGTCTATATGATAACATATGAGGCATGATATGAAGCTATAAGGGTGTAACAGGTTCGGCTTTGCGTGAAATGTCGCTGGCCTTTCTCGTTTCGCTTTGATAAACTGCCGCGTTATGCACACACTCATAAATTTTGCCCGTATTCACGTTGCTCCCACTTTTTCTCTCCTTCTCTCTATCTCTCTCTGCGTCTATATTACTGCTCTCCCTCTCAAATGTCTCTCGCTGTGTTACTGCCTGGTCTGCACTCTGCTGTCCCCCCATATACCATAGACGTAAGTACGATGTCATGTCGCCGCACAATTTGTATACATTGCTGGCGGAGCGACTGCTGCTGTATGAGGAGTCATTGTCATTGCCCACATACAATGTGCTCTATGAGATTATGACGGAGCATATATCACAGCAGATACTCTACACGCGCCATCCAGAACCCGAGAGTCATTATCGGCTAGAGAATCCAAGTGAGTAATGCCTTTTCCTCCTATATAATACGATAATTTGAATCAATATCAAAAACCTTATTGAAATTCCAAATAAAACGAAATAATTTAATAATTTCGAAGCTATATATTGTGCGTCACTTGAATTACTCATTTCTTTCCTACCTTGCACCCTCCAGTGATACTGAAAGTTGTAGCTACCCTCATACGTCAGTCCAAGCAGACGGAGTCCCTGATTGAGGTCAAGAAACTATTCCTGCAGGACATGACGCTTCTGTGCAATAGCAATCGTGAAAATCGTCGCACGGTACTACAGATGTCAGTATGGCAGGAGTGGCTCATTGCCATGGCCTACATACATCCCAAGAATACCGAGGAACAGAAGATTAGCGATATGGTCTACTCACTATTTCGCATGTTGTTGCATCATGCTATTAAGCATGAGTATGGAGGCTGGCGTGTCTGGGTAGATACACTGGCCATTGTCCATTCGAAGGTGTCGTACGAGGAGTTCAAGCTGCAGTTCGCCCAAATGTATGAGCATTATGAGCGACAGCGCACCGATAATATTACTGATCCGGCACTGCGTCAGGCACGACCCATTAGCACCATCAGTGGATGGGAACGCGAGGAGCTGCAGCAGCAGAATGGGCCTCAGAATGGACCACAGCAGCAGGGAGCAGCTATTAAGACATCCGTGTCCATAGCTTCGCTGGAGGATGTACCGCCAGTCCAGGAGGAGGAGCTGGCCGAAGAGCTCGAAGTGGAGCTGGAGGAAGTCCTGGAGCAGGAGCCTCCAGTTATAGCTACAGCCACAGCGACAGCTACAATCACAGCCACTGGGGATGCCTGTGCTTGTGCCGCCAACGGCGATGCGGCTGACACGCAGCCTATGGTCATCGAAGCTCGCGAGGATGCCCCGGCCAACAAGTCAGTCATCGCAAACATTTCCGATGTGTACAATGAGCAAATCAAAACGGATGAGGCGCTCCAGGCAACTCCAGATGCTGATGCAGAATCACTGCCGGCAGCTGGTAGCACAACCAGTGCTGGCCAGGAAGCGCTCAAGCAAACGCTGGACATACGCCAAAAATTAGAGCAACTGGAGCTGGACACGGTCAAGGATATGCTCGATGTAGATGAGCATGTGGCACATGTATTGCAGGCATCGGAAGCTGCACTCAATGATTGCAAAATGACGGTCGATGAGGCACTGCAGGAGAGCTCCTCAGTGCTAAAGGACGAGGAAATTGAGCTAGCCGTCAATGAGGTGGTGCAGGGTGTTCTCAAGAGCGAAAAGAAGACACCGGCACAGGCCAATGTCAGTCTGCTAAACAGCAAAAATTTACTCAACAGTAACAGTCCCCCAACCAATAACAATAACAATCCGGGTGAGCAACAACTAGACAAGAAGATAGAGGAGACCGCGGAAACTCCGGACACTGTGAAGACCGCAGAGATCGTTGAGACCGTAGAGACCGAATTAAATGCCAATGACATCAGCAAAACAACAGACACAAAGGAACAGCAGCTGGGTCAAGCCAAGGAAGAATCGAGTGAAAAGCAACAGCAGCCAGAGGAATCGAATAATCAAAAGACTGAAGATGCCATGGCCAATAAGCTGAACAACAACGACAAACTTGATCTCAACGCGGAGCCAACCACTGAGCAGCAGCAGAATATAAATTCAACAGCAACAGCAGAAATAGAAGCAGCAAAAGTATCACCTGATGAAGCAGCCGAGGTGCAGGTAGTTGATCAGCCAGAGGATGTGGTTGCCACGGCTGTGCGCGATATTGTGGAGCAGCTGATCGACAAAGTCATCGATGCAGCTGAAGCTGAAGCTAAAATTGAAACAATAACCGAACCCAAAGCTGCCAACGAAACGGAGGCCAACAACAATGAGCTGCCGCCAAAGGATGTCGAAAAGCAGGCGGAGACAGAAGCGACGCTTGTTGACCTTGAGGAGAAATCGGAAGAGCAGCAGGAACAGCAAAACTTAACTGCTGCCGCCGAAGAAATAGTGCACGAAGTAGTTGAGGCTGCACTAGATCTGGCCGAGGCGCAGGAAATACAATCTGAGGATAAAACAGAAACCCATGCTGAGCCACAGAGTGCAGCTGCAGCTGCAGCTGAAACCGAGCAGCAGACACACTCCGAACAAGTGCACAGCATTGTGAATGAGGTGCTGGATAAGCTGGTCGATGATACCGTCAGGGCGGTAGCCGCAGAGCAGACAACACAGACAACGCCCAAGCCCACGCCAGAGCACCTACAAGAAATGGCAGCGGGCACTGTACACAAGAAACCCAACGAAGTGGACTCCACCACGCAAACAACGCCAAAGAACGAGGCAGTTAAAGCTGTCGACGAGATGCGTCAAATCGAGGGCGAGGCGCAAGCCGAAGCCGACGTTGAACCAGATGCTGATGAGATGACAGCCGAGCATGCGGACGAGGAACAGTATACCACAGATGAGCAGCAGCAACAGCATCTAACGTCCAATGTAACCTCAACTACGGTCGCCGAAGAATCTGGGCAGTACGGTAAGATAGCATGCGATAGTTTATCAAAATAAGGTGCACTAATACCAACACCCACATCCACAGCTTCGACTTCAGCAGCTGCTGTTGGGACACAGTCGGACGCCTTGCAGGGCAAGCAGCAGCGTTCAAAATCCGGATCGACGCGTCCCATGTTCAGTCCGGGACCAACACGTCCGCCATTCCGTATTCCAGAGTTCAAGTGGTCGTACATACATCAGCGACTGCTCAGCGATGTGCTCTTCTCCCTAGAAACGGACATTCAGGTGTGGCGCAGCCACTCGACGAAAAGTGTACTTGACTTTGTCAACTCTAGTGAGAATGCCATATTTGTGGTCAACACGGTGCATCTCATTTCCCAGCTGGCCGATAATCTAATCATCGCCTGTGGTGGACTGTTGCCACTTTTGGCCAGTGCCACGTCCCCCAATGTAAGTTTAAATGCTTTAATTTCTGTTTGATATTATCATAATATTTTTTCGAGTACAAATTTGCGGGGATAGTTATGCAAAAGGGTTTTCCATATCTTTACCTTTCTCTTACTTTACTTTCAGTCCGAACTTGATGTCCTGGAACCAACGCAGGGTATGCCGCTCGAGGTAGCGGTCTCTTTTCTGCAGCGTCTGGTCAATATGGCCGATGTATTGATCTTTGCCACCTCGCTAAACTTTGGTGAACTGGAGGCAGAGAAGAATATGTCCAGCGGTGGAATTCTGCGACAGTGCCTCCGCTTAGTGTGCACATGTGCCGTGCGCAATTGCCTTGAGTGCAAGGAGCGCACACGCTATAATGTGGGTGCTATGGCACGCGATGTGCCAGGTGCAGCACATCTGCAAGCACTCATACGCGGTGCTCAGGCATCGCCGAAGGTAAGTCGTTTATCGAAATCTGATAACAAAATGCTAATCCCTTTTTTTATGTACCTCTCTCATTTACTATATCTCTCATTTTTTAGAATATTGTGGAATCAATAACAGGTCAATTATCGCCCGTAAAGGATCCGGAGAAGTTGCTCCAGGATATGGATGTCAATCGATTGCGCGCCGTTATCTATCGCGATGTGGTAAGTACAGCTATCGTTAGTCATATCGAACATAAAAATCGAATATTCTCTATTCGTCTAAATCGATAACACCGAGAAATCATCATATAGTCATTTTTGTTCACATGAGTCCTGTTTTTTTGCTCTATTTTTCAATAGGAGGAAACAAAACAGGCGCAATTCTTATCGTTGGCCATTGTCTATTTCATTTCGGTGCTAATGGTATCGAAATATCGCGATATTTTGGAACCACCGGCCGAGCCACAGATACAACGTCAATCGCCAGTTATGCAACGTAGTTCCGGCAGCGGTAAGTGTTGAGAAATTTCAATTATTTAGAAACTCTTACGTTTTGAAGTGCGCTCTCTTCAGTGTTGCATAAGTTTGATGTGATTTACTCGAAGGGCATTTGAAATGTCATAATCCTGATGTACTTATACTTGATTTATCGCTCGGGCGGGTTTTTATTCTTATGATATGTTCAACTTAAACTTGTCATTTATGGAATATTTCGATTTTGAGTTTTACTACTTGTGTAATTTGAATTCGAATCATCCTTTATTTTTTTTCGATATGATTTTGCTTTTTTGCTGCTAAGTTGCGTATGTCGCTTGTCTTCTGCTGTCTTGTTTCATTTCCATATCGTTTCCTCTTTCCGTTTCCGTTTCCGTTTTCATTTTCGTTCGGAGTTTGATTTTCTTTTCGGATATTCTGTTCGAGTTTCCGTTTTTGTTTCTGCACCAAAAACTACACGCTCTTTTATTGATTTCGCTTTAACTAACTATACATTTTGTGCGCTCTCTCTTCATATCCCCATTCTATCTATCTCTCTCTGTATCATTCTCTAACTATCTATCCCCCTGTAACTGTCTGTCTATCTCTTTCTCTTTCTAATATAATATTGTATATTTCTTTGAGTATTTCATTTTGATTTTCGTTTACGTTAATGCGGCTTGTTTTGCGTTTGCATTCCCTTTTATGTTAAGCGCAGTATAGTTAAGTTTTCTTTTTAACATCAACAACAACAACACCCCAACAGCACCAGCACCAGCATCAGCACCAGCAACACCAACAGCACCAGAACCACCTACACCAACAGCAACAGCAACACCAGCACCAGCACCACCACCAACAGCACCCCATCACTAGAAGCACCAGCACCACAACACAACATAGTCTAAGCTCAGTGTGTGTGTGTGTGTGTGTGTGTGTGTGTGTGTATGTGTGTGGTAGGGTATGTTGTGTGAAGGTGTGCTGTGTGTGTGTGTACATATATAGGTGTGTGTGCAAGGTTGGGTGTGTCTGTGCGTGCGTGTGTGTGTGTGTGTTGGCAGAGTAATGCGCACTTTGCACCACTGACAATCAAACCACATTTCCCTCAAAGCCATTATATAGCGGCAAGAATTGCTGATAAAAGTCCCTTGGCCACATCCATTGACATGATATATACATATATAGACCATGTAAATGCCATATATTTATTATATAGATATGATCATTAGTATTTAAGTACAGTCATGTGACCCATTTTGTTGGAGATACTATTTGAGTTTTTCGTCTGTGTTTCTTTTCTTCGTTCCGTTTTCTAATTGATTTCATTTCACGCTGCTTTTTCGGATTTGTTGTAAAATAACTAAACACCAACAAAAAAACACCACAAAAATGCCCTTAAAATTGTTGCAAAAAAAAAAAAAATACCAACATCAAAATGAATAAATCTCCCAAAATTAATGCCAAAAACATATAAATTATTAAATATCATAAATTCACCAACAATATACTTATAAAATTTCAAATTTCTAACTCTAAAATATTTAATTAAATTTCAATGAACATGCCATAACAAAAAATACCAAACTGCCTGCTATAAAAATACCAAATACCAAATAATTTGAATCGTAATGCTCGCCTCGTCAAACACCACCCATCCAACGCCTCCTAATCCAACAAATACCTCTAAATGTGTTTTGTGTAAATATTTCTATATATTCAAACTAACCTTAAATCTAAATGGAACAACAACAACATAAAATACTCCAACGAATGCAACAACAACAACATCAAACGCAACAACAACAGCAGAAGCCGCCAGTGCTCGTCCTTTGTTTCCACAATGGTCGCATCATGTCTATCCACAATTTCTGCCAGAATCTCATCAGAATCATGTGGCTGCCACATCAATGCAACAACAGCAGCAGCAGCAGCAACAACAACAACAGCAGCAACAGCAACATCAGCAACATTACTATCAACAGCAACAGCAACAGCAGCACAACAATCACAGTCATCTTCATATGGCTGCTGCCTATTATCAGCATCAACATCAGCATCAACATCAGCATCAGCATCAGCATCAGCATCAACACCAACACCTTCAGCAGCAGCAGCAACAGCATCATTTGGGCAACATTTCGCCACCGCCAGCATTGGGCAGTCACTCGACCAGCTCCTCAGGCAGCTCAACTGGCACATCGCAGCCGGCATCGAGCTCATCTCTATCGAGTCTCGCCTCACAGAGCCAGCAACAGTTGCCGCTGCAACGGCAGCACTTGCACAAACAGCAACAGCAGCAGCAACAGCAGCAACAGCAGCAACACTATCATGCACATCAGTCGCACTATGCTCTGATCAATGGCCAGCAGCAACAGCAGCAGCAGCAACAGTTGCTCAATGGAAAACACACTCACTATGGCCAGCAGCAACAGCTGGAGAACGGCAGCAACAGTGGCTACCATACGCATTCGCACGGCTATATGCGTGCAGTGCCCCTAAATGGTGAGCCACAGCAACAGCAACAGCAACAGCAGCAACAGAATGGCCTAGATCATCATGTTGTTGGTTCAGGGCTACTCAATGGACATAGTAGCAATGGCAGTAGCAATAGCAGCAGCAGCAGCAGCAGCAATAGCAACAGCAACAATAACAACAGTAACAGCAACAGCAACAGCAACAGCAACAGCAATAGCAACAGCAACAGCAACAGCAGCAATGGTACAACAACAACAACAACGGCAACAGCAGCAACAACAATGCGCAGCAGCATGCGGAATGGACATGGCACAACAGCAACAGTTGCTGCCGCTGCAGCTGCTGGTGTTGGGGGTGTTGCAACTGGCGCTGCTGGCGGTTGCCTTGGCATGAATATGGGCGTACCTATGCCGATGCCAATGGGCATGAATATGGGCGTGGGTGTGGGTGTGGGTGTGGGTGTAGGCACTAACGACTGCATTGGCGGCAGCGGTGGTGGTGTTAGTGTCGGTGGTGTTGGTGTTGGTGTTGTTGGTGCATATAAATCGAACGCCATCAACAATAATTATCGCTACAATGGACGCAACGCCAATATTCCTGGCACCGGAACAGGTATCGCTCGTTCTTTGAGTGTGTAGTGCATAGCTAATGTCTCACGCTCTCTATCTATCTCTCTCTCTCTGTCTCTCTATCTATCTATCAATCTGTATTACTCTCTGTGTGTATCTCTCTCTCTCTCTCTCTCTATCTATCTATCTGTATCTCTTTTTGAGTATTCTGTCTCTAACTAGTTCTACCTAGCTCTAATCTAAAATCTCTTTGACTAAAATTTATATTTTATTGTATATAACATACTCTTAGCTTATATTTGTTAACTCTCTATATCTATATATATATATATATATATATATTTTCTCTATTATTCTATTTATATATCTTCTCATTATCTTTACCTATACCTCATTCTGTTTCTATAGCATTTAGAGTAGCTTTAATGGCTTAAACTTCCTTTATTCTCTTTTGCTTTCATTTCATTTGCTTTTTATTTGATTTCGATTGGTTTCTATTCATCTTACCTTTCCTGTTCCATTTCTAACTGTTTCTGTTTCATTTCCTTTGTGTTTATATTGCATTTCAATGACTGTTCACTCGCATTATCTTTTTTTAAGACTTTTTTTTAGGATTTTCAAAGCTTCTACTTGATTTCTCTGCTTTACTTGCTTCTTTTCATTGCTTTCTCATTATATTTTGCTTGTGTCTAAGTAAACATTCATTTGTAGTTCGCTTTCTACTCTTTCTGTTTCACTTCCATTGCGTTCCATTTTTTGTTTTTAGTCTTTATGTTACAAGACCTAATCTTTTATCTTATTCCAATATTAGCTTTAGCGTATTACAAACCTTTTCTGTATACATATATTTACCAAAAAAAAAAAATGTATATAATTATATATATAAGATTTCTTTTTCTCTCGCTCACACACACACATTATTTGTCTGTCCGTCTCGCTCTATTACATAGTACAGCCAGCTCACTCACGCTGGTACGATTATGATATCCTGCGATTCTGTATATAAGTCTCACTCTCTCGCTCTATCTTTCTCTGTATGCTTTCCTCTCTTTCTACGATTATCTCTATGTGTGCGTGTGTGTGTGCCTGTATGTTTGTATATGTATGTGAGTGTGCATATATATGTATTGTATATATGGAAATAACAGGCAATTGATTCTAAGTGTAAAATTGGCATCATTACACGCACTCGTCTAATGCTCCATTTAATATAATTTTCTATCTCGATTTTCATTTTCATTTTCATTTACGTTCTCCTTTATCTCACATGTAATTCTAATTTATTTCCTGTCGTTGATTCTATCGATTTTTAATTGAATTTTGTTTAAATTTTGTATGCGTTCTTTTATTAACAGAAAAGAAAATTATAACAATTTTGTGCGCTCTTTCCCTTTATGCTGAACTCAAATAAAATCAAACCCATTTAACAGTATTATCGGTATGGATTTAGTTAATGGTGAAACCGATATAATAATAATAATATAATTTCGGTTTCATAAAACAAAATCAACATTCGACAACTGCATTAGTTTACAATTTTCTATGATAATGCGAAATTCGTTGATCGAATATGAATTTTGATTTTCTTTTTTCGAATTCGAACAATTAATGGAAATTCATTAAAAATTCTATTTAAATATATTCTAATTATATATATTAATTTTAATATATTTGATATGTTGAAGAATATCTACAAATTATTTATTAAATCTCTTTGTGTTGGACTGAGTTGAAAAAATGCAAATGAAATTGTGTCCAGGAGCAAGAATATTTAACAAAGTTTGGGCATAGCTCATAGATTGCCGAAAAGTATACATGGGAACTTGTTATCAAGTGAAGTATCCGTACTTTCTTTATAATGCAAGATATGATTTGCTTTCCTTGGAAAAACGATTTCACTTCTCATAAATGAAGTATAGAATTACTTAAAAACTTAATTTATAAGATGAGCTAAATTGACTAACATCTAGGAGACTTTTCTTATACAATTTTTAACAATCTGTGTTCCTAATTAATTATTATTCTATGAACTATCTGGACTGTTTGTATAGTGTATTACAATTTGGTCTAAGGGCTATGTTAATATACTCGAATAAAATAAATATATATATATACATTTATATTTATATAGATAAATGTAAACATATATATGCTAAAGTACTTCGTAAGTGATTTTTGTTTAGGCATTCGTTTTTTTTTTTTTAAACACAAAGCACAGTTATTGTTATTTTATTATTTATAGATCGACTCTTATTTATATATTTACTGACACAATTTCATATTCAACTATTTTGCAAATGTAGCATTGGGCTTGGTAAAAAAGCAAATCAGCAGTTATTTGATTTCAAACAAGTTCAATAATCGTTTTAATTGGCCTCTCTTTGTATTCAATTTTTTGTTTTTTACCCTGTTAAAGCTTGGGTATATACGTTATTTAAACTGTTTAATAGTTTTTTATTATAATAATTGAAGTTATACTATTCTTTTTTTTTTTAATTATCATTCGATCATAGCTTTTGATTGAGTTGTTGTGAACTAAATAATAAAATAGTTATAATACAGAGAAGGTTTATCTATTTTTCTAATATTTTTTAAAAGAAAGTAAAATCAGTTCGTATTCCAAAATGTCAAAAAGTGTATTAAATCAGTTCCTTTATTCGTGTATGTTAGGATATATAATATTTTTTGAGTGCAGCGAGTTCATTTAGTCGATACAAAATGATGATGCAATGTCGTTATTGTTTCATATAATATTTGCGAAAAATGTTTGTGATTTGATTTAAATTGATTTGCCTAGTGACTTTTACTAAATTACAATGTATGCCTGTGTGTGTGCGTATGTATCAATATGTGTATGTGTATGTGTGTATGTGTGACTAATAAAAACGAGGGCCAGTTTGTTTTATTGTATGTGCTAGAGCTCCATACGGAATGGAATCCTATCCATTAATGCTTTTAAAAACTGCAATCTATCTTTGTAACTAGGCATACACACACACACACACATGCATAGAAAGCGATTGCAGCCACAATGACAGTTATATTTTTGACAGCTAGAGCAAACCCAGGGGCAGTCAGAATTACGTTACCTCTGCGAACCCCCCAGCACCCTCTCTGTTCTACGGAGGCTTTCACTCGTCATTTTCATGTGCTGTCAGCACAAATTTTATTTCATTTATCTTCATTTGCTTGCACACAATACAGAATACTCACACACACACTCACACTCACACTCACACGTACACTCACACACATTCACAATTTGACAGCAACAGCAATATCAGTGCGTTCTTTTGTCTTTTGGGCAATTTGTAGCCTCATATAAAAACAACAACAAAGAAGTTGGAAATACCGAGCCTATTATTATCACTTACTGACTTAGACCCATACACAGAGCAGGACTGGGGGGCTAGAAACGACGAACAGGACCAAGAACAGAGAACCAAGAGGTTGCTCTCTGATTTTTTCCCTTACTTGGGCATGACTTTTTCATGCATTGTCTTTTTTTAGGGTGTGAGTACTTTATGTGCATCTACTTATGCTAAGCTAACTAATTGCCATGCCTCCCTACGCCCTAACTAGCAACAGTCATAGACCACATAGACCACATAGCCCACATTGTGGGCGTGGCTGTGGATGCCTCTGCACCTGTGTGGTATGCGAATGTAATGCATTAATTTAACACGCCATGAAAACTGAAAACTGAAAACTGAAAACAGAATTTATATGAAAATTGAACCAACAAAAAACCAAAAAAAAATGTGTAAAAATAAAATAAAAAGCAGAAAATTAAAAACTTGCGACTGGACACGCGCTTTCTCCCTATCTCTCACTCTGTTTCACGTTTACATGCTTTTGCTGTATGTACTGCATACTCTATCTCTCTCCCTTTCTCCCACTCTCTCTCTCTCTCTCTCTCTCTCTCTCTGTCTCTGTCTCCAGGACTTTGCTTTACCAAATTAATGGCAGCGACAAAAATGTAAATTAGTCGCAGGCAAAAGCAAAATGAAGCAGCAAAAACAACATTTGCCATAATTTATTTGCAAGCGAGACAGCACAACCACAGAGAGAAAGGGAGAGAGAGAAAGTTCACATGTATATATATGTGTGTGTGTGTTTGTGTGAGCGAGACAGCGATTACAGTTGGTACAGCTGTAAAAGCCGATAACACGCTTTCAATGTTCTACGAGCACAAAAAGTAATTTGCGGCCACCTAACGCGCTCTCATTCGCTCTTTTTTCTCCCTCCATATACAACTGTATGTCTGTGTGTGTGTGTGAGGCGTGACTGTGCATGAGCAACGGCCACACTGGGAAATTATTACAAATTAAAAAACAGCGTGTAAAAAAATACAGAGGAATACAAAAAAGAAGAAAGGAAAAGGAAAAGAGAGCGCAGGCCGCAGGCCGCAGTAAAGTAAAAAAATATGTAGCATACTTATGAGCGCGCGAACGAAAGAGCATAAAGCTGCAGCCGTGACAGGGCGGTAGTGCGAGAGGGCGTGGCATAAATTTCAATTAAAACGATAATCAACTGTAAAACAAGCTTAATAGCGACATTAAACGATATGTACGCAATGGAGATGCGCACAGAGCAAATTTGGGGCTAATGAAGTCAAAGGTTGGGCGCTTAAGATACTTTTGTATCTTGTAGATATTTTTGTATCTTAATTCACCAAAAGGGGGATTGTACATGTCTGTGACTGTGTGTGTAGAGTGCATGCCAGATGCAACATTTTGACTTTACCAAATTCTCACAAATTACTAAATTCTATAAGGACGAAATGAACAAAACCTCAACAAGAATTTCACAAGAAATTTCTGTGACTCCATGTGGCAGTATATATATATATATATATATATATATGTGTGTGGGTGTGTGTGTGTGTGTGGGTGTGTGTGTGTGTGGGTGTGTGTGTGGGTGTTATATCAACAGTGCTTAGTTATAGAATATATACACATTTAGCCAGATTAGTTGCCACAGAGCAAGAGAAAATGCTAAAAATTCTGAAAGCAGTTGCAAAATTATTAAGCTGCTTTTGCTCTGCTTCTCACTTATCTATCTGTCCCTCTTTTTCACTGTCTATGTATCTATCTCTTTCAGTCACTGGTCAGTGCCTCCGCTTAGATATGTAAATTTTTGCAGCTTTTCGAGTTTCATCTAAAGCCATTTGACTAATTAATGCATACAAAGTGAGGGAGCGTTGGATGGAGAGATAGTAAAGTCAAAACACTTTCGCACCTGAAACTCAAAATTTCAGTTTTTTGTTCGTTTTATTAGTTTTTATTTTTTTTTTTTTCTTTTTTGGCTTTCTGCTTTCGGCTCAACTTTTAACAATTTGCCAGAGATTTTTGCTTAACAAATTCCATTAGAATATAAATTTCAAATTCTAAAATGGCACAAAAAAGTTCTACATATGCAATTTATGCATAAAATACCTCCCCGAAAAAATAACCACAGCATAAGCCAGTCGAGCGAACTTTGCTCAGACGGATTTGTGTGTGATGAAGCGTTGAATTGTGTTCGAGAGATGGGAAGATATATATAATATATATGGACGTATATACATGGTTTGTTTTCCTGAGAGAAAGAGTCAGAGCAGTGATTTCGTATGATTTAAATCGATTCTTTAATAGTATTTTTATTTTATTTAAATAGACTTTTAATCTTATTTCAATGTTATTATATGCACAGCTTAACAGCTTATCTGTATGGCTGAGCTAACTACAAGTTCTCAACTATATTTCATACCTTACTATATATATATATCTCTTTCCGAATGAATAAACTATAAACTACTATATAGTTAATTAACTATTTGTTTATTAATGGATTTAATGCTCTTTCATCCGTTTGCCCGCAGGAGGACGCCAGATACAGGACAGCGACTATGAGATCATTGTCGTCGATGAGAATAATCCCTCTGTCCTGGCCGACAACGATTCGCACTCGAGCGGACCGCCCTCCATAAAGGTGAGTTATGCGAATAAGAATCGAATATATTTATGGTTATGGTTATGCTATGGATGAGGGGGAGAATGAATCTGCGAATGAGTTGGGAACTGAGATAAGTTGGTGAGTGAATGAGATAGATAACTCAGCCTATGAGTGAGTTGGGTGAGTAAGTTTTTGAGTGAGTATGTGGGTGAATGGGTGAGTGAGTGAATGAGCCGGTGAATGTGTGTTATTAGGCAAGTTAACCTCTAAAAGACTGAGTGAGATAGTCATTGATTGAGTTAGTATTTGAGTGAATGAGTATGCTTGCGATCTTAATGAGTGAATGATAACTTGCAACTAGGGAACTGAGTAGGCGAATGAATGAGTAAGTAAGCGAGCGGTAGATTCAAATCTTATGTAAATTTTGCAAGTAGAAAAACAAGATCTCGAAGTAAAAGATATATTTTTTAGCACTGCTTGAGTTTGAGTACATAAAACACATTGCATGGCAGTTGGTCACTTTAAATCGAATGCTCCTTGAATTCCCTCAAAATCCTCCAAGAGGAAATAGAATACCAAATTTTTCTTAGCAATTTAAGAATGTCATTAAGTCCAAGAGTGAGTGAACGAATGTGTGAATGAATGTTAGGAGTAGTAATGAATAACAACAATAGCAACATCAGTAGCAAGAACAAGAGCAAGTGCAAGTGCAAGTGCAAAAGTGAATTTATTTATTCATTTGCATGTTATGAATAAAAATCGAAACACTAAAACAATGCAAATCAATCAAAACAAACTGTCACAGGCTCATAATAACAACAACAATAACAACAACAACACTAAGACAACAACAACAACAACAACTGCAACAGCTACAACAACTACAACAACAACAACAACTGTAAAATCAACAATAACAACTAAAGATACTATCAAAATTCAACAACAACCATTGTCACCACCAAAGCCAATGGTTCCACAAAAGTTGCCAAAGGTAAACAAATTAAATTCCTCCAAAAACAAAAAACTAAATGCAACAATGCAATTTCAATTTTGACAACAACAAACAAACAACAACAACAACAACTACAATAAGCTGTCAAACACACCTACACACACACACACACACACACACACATGTACCAACTACTACAACAGCAAGATCTAATTCTGTACCGCTCAAACTACCAGAAAGAAATAACTACTCACGCCTTACTCTATGTGTTGCACCTACATTGTTATCGTCGTCCACCGTCTTCCGTTTATCGTTTTGTCATTTATCGCTTTTTGTTTTGTCGTTCATCATTTATCGTTTGTCGTTAATCGTTAATCGTAGCTGTAAACATTGAATCGTTGGTCGTGCCTACCCCTGATTATTTCAGCTTAAGAACTTTAATAATACATTCCTTCTGCCGTCCAGCACATTTCATAAACAATCGAAGTAAGTTATACTCAAAAGCAGGTAACAACTATGACAGCAAAGTAAAATAACTAAAAAATGGTTGGAAAAAAGTGCAGATTTTGTTAAAAGGAAGTTCGAGAGAAAGAAAACTGTTGGAAAAAGTAAAGTATTATAAATTACTAAAGTTATAAGAGAACTATAACAGAATAAGTTGAACTAAGTTCTAGCGAGTAGTATGATGTAGCTACATTATTAAATCATAAAATGCACAAGAAACTAACAATAAAATGTTGTAGAAAAGCAAAGTCTTTTAACGTAAGCTCTAATAGAACGAACTAAATTATGTGAAATTCGTAAATTCATAGAAACAAAGACTTCAATTTATTGACATTCATGTGAATTTCATGCATTCATTCAGTCAGTTAATAACTATCAATTTATAGGGTCTCTTTGGGCGTATTAATTAGTGACATACTTACAATCTATGTTTAAATTTGCGGTTGTATTGTGAATGTATACTTAAGCGATTGTAAACTTAGATGGTTTTTGTGCCTGGAGTAATATAGGTACACATATTTTCAGTTCAATTTTAATTTGATTTGATTTAATGATGAGGTTCACCTGATACCAATTATTCGCATTTCTCTTTACGCTCGATGTCATTGGATGCCCCTCCTTGCTCCGATTTCATTTCTCAATACGCTTTTATCAATTTGTCCCTTTGCATTTATGGAATCAATATATAATCAATGAATCATGCAATCAATTACAAGCACAATGCGACAACTGCCTCAATCCAAAGCTCAACAACTCCACAATACGCTATCCTCCTTTTTCAACGGTCATTAAAATTGCATTATGCACATCAGCCACTAAATAAAAGCTCTCTATACTCGCACAATTCTATAGAATTATGGTTGAAGCACCTTGGAGAGGAGAAAGTGTACAAAAGGGTCCTGCACAGAAATTTTAGTGGACAGTATAAGAAAATGTTGATAGAAGAGAGTTCTGTTAATTTGGGTTTCTTATACACTTCTTCACCCAAATTACATGTACTACGTACTCTTGAATACCGAGTCCTTCGATTATTCGAGGTCGAATATATGGAAGACACATTAATATAGGTTTCATAGGATTTAAAGTAAAGTTTTCCATTTGTGAAATTGTGTAAAAGACATTTGAAGAATTAACTTAATCCATTTCAATTGATTCGAAACTTATTCCAAAAAATATATAAACATAAACACACATTTCTGTATGGAGCTAGTAGTCGTGTATACCTCATATAGGTGTTCGCTCGCTCGCTTTTGGTCCCCCTAATTTTTATGCTTTATTTTAAACAAATTGTGTATATTGAATCGCAATTAAAACATAATCAATATATTATTGATACAAATCAATGCAGCAATCTGCTTCAATTGAAATACAATTACACCTATACCTACACACGCATATACCCTACCAAATGTGTCTCTATGTGTGTGAGTATTAGATTTCATTGCGTGCCAAATGAATTGGAGAGGCGTCTACACTTCTCTGCGATTCATCTGCGTCTGTGTTGCCAAGTGATTTATGTATGTTAATGTATGTGTATATGTTGTGTAATTAGTGTATATAACACACGCACACACACAGACACACATACACACATACACACACACACACACACATACAGATACGGATAGACTTAGTGTGTGTAGGAGTCACGCAGGGCTCTTAGCTTTTAGCAGAGCACAAGGTCTTCCGCTTTTTGGTGGCACTTAATGAACTCTACTGCATTATTAATAAGCCACATACAAATACACAAACATACACACGCTTACATACACAGACACACACGCACACACTCACACACACTTATATCTGTATATGTTTGCTTCGAATGCATTTGAAATTTCGAGTGTAAACTTTCACATTTTGTTGCCGTTTCCACATTGCGATTCAAGCCACTCACACAGGCACAGGAAGTGCAACAGCTGCCACACACATACACTTAAGAGTAAAGAGAACACACACACTCACAGACACACACACACGCAGATGTGTTTAACACCTACTCGTGCCTGACATTTTGTTGTGTTTGACAGTTGACATTTGTCAAACGCTTAACAAAATTTGTCATATGGCCAGCCGTGCGTCCAATGCCACGCCCAACGCCCACATCATAGCTCAGCTCAGACAAACGTAGTGCCCTACTGTGAAGGGCCACGCCCCCACCGCCATAACCTTAGTACAACCGTGTGCGCTGTCCGTTTCAGTGGGTGGAAGAGGGTAGCTAATGCCTTTCGAATGAGCTGAATTTTACAGCTAAGGCAAACTTTCCACATTTGTGTATGTGTGTTTGCCCTTTATGCAAATCACTGCTAACAAACACACATACACACACACTCATACAGAGACCAAGGCACACACACACACACACAGTGGCATAGATGTAACAGCGGGCATTAGGGGTAAAATGTTGCCCCTCTTGGAAATATATACAGATCTGAAGATAACATTTTGTGCGTGGCGTTGACAAATGCATGTGTTGACACACACGCACACACACACACACACACACATACAGCACACACAGGCACATTCAAAGAACCACACGAACATAGGGTGCAGGCAGGGGTATTGACAGGGTGTAGAGGCAGATCAATGGACGTGAACGTCGAGCTAGGAATTTTGATTTATTGTTCAATGCGCATAATTAATGCGCAAATGATACCACACATACAATGTCTACACACAAACACACAAACACACACACCCTCACAAACACACATACATACATACACATGCACAATGGCGAACAACACAGGGGATTTACAAGAATTTCATCCGGTCCACTTAACTAAATCCTTGGGCATAAAGATTAGTGCATTCTGGGACAACAAAATGTTCAAGAAATATCTGAATTAAATTTATACTCAGAGCTGACAAAAATACCACAAAAATACTGTACCGAATTCGGGAAATTCTATAAAAAAAAGGAAATATTTGAAAATTATATTATATGGTTTTTCCAAAGTCCGCTCCAATCGCAAAACAAGTTTGTCTAAGCATTTTTAACTTATTTCACTTATTTGATCTAATTTTATAATACCAAAAATACCACAAAAAATACCATATTAAATTTAAAAAAATGTTTATTTTTTTTATGTTATGTATTATTTGCAAACTTGGCTCCAATGCCAAAACAAGTATATTTACCCTTTTTTATCTTATTTCACTTATTTTATTTGATTTTTTAGTATCTTTTCGTATTGGTTATACTTTTTGTTAGTATTTTATTAAACACAAAACTAACTCAAGGCAGTCGTTCACACGCTGTGTACAATGTACTCACTCACACTCACTTATATACACAAACACTCACTCTCGCACCTCTCTCTCTCTCTCTATATCTCTCTATGTTGCTCTCTGTTGTGTCAGTTGGTAAGAGTATTCACCTGTCACATTAACTGAATGTAGTATAGCACACAGACTTTTCACGAAGCAAAACCAAGCAAGAAAATCAAGGAAAACTTACAGCTTTTCCTATGCACCAAAAAGAAAACTACAGAAAATCGTAAATAATTTAAAATTCCGTCTAATTTCTTGCACTTTATATACTTTGTTTTACCTTCAACCGTTGGATGTACAGAGCGTTGACTCGGACGTGGGCTCGCTGAACATGAACTCCACGGAGAACGAGGTACCCGAGGTAGAGTCATCCAGTGATATTCTTGGGGATGAGCACAAGCCCAGCAACTCCAACGATGAGAGCTGGACGGATGTCAATTTGAATGAGGATGCAGCGGTGCAGGCTGCAGCCAGTGCTGGACTGGTCGTAGGTTTGGTCAATACAAGCGATCCCAGCAAGCAGCTAGAGCATCAGCAGCAACATGCACAACAGCAGCAGCAACAGCAACAACAGCAGCAGCAGGGTCTCATCGGCTCTGGCACAGAGCGCGGCGACAAGCCTGACTCAGAGATATCGGTAGTGCGTGTCCCAGATGGTTATGGGGCTGCCGCTGGCAATGCGAATGCCGCTGTGGCTGCTGCCAATGCACCACAGCAACGCAGTCGACCCGATGAGTTGCCGATGAAGCCACCAGCTCTGGCACAGCTGCCACTGACGACGCCTTCCCGTGAGGCGAGTCTCACACAGAAGCTAGAGCGAGCACTGGGTCCAGTGTGCCCGCTTTTGCGTGAGATTATGGTGGACTTTGCACCGTTTCTGTCCAAGACCCTGGTCGGGTCCCACGGCCAAGAGCTGCTGATGGAGGGCAAGGGTCTAACCACGTTCAAAAACTCGCATTCGGTTGTCGAGCTGGTCATGTTGCTTTGCTCTCAGGAATGGCAGAACAGCCTGCAGAAACATGCAGGTCTCGCCTTCATCGAACTGATCAATGAGGGTCGCCTGCTGTCCCATGCCATGAAGGATCATATCGTGCGTGTGGCTAATGAGGCGGAGTTTATTTTGAATCGCATGCGTGCCGATGATGTGCTCAAGCATGCTGACTTCGAGTCACAGTGTGCCCAAACGCTACTTGAGCGGCGCGAGGAGGAGCGCATGTGCGATCATCTGATCACTGCGGCCCGTCGCCGGGATAATGTCATTGCCAGTCGCCTGCTGGAAAAAGTGCGCAACATTATGTGCAACCGTCACGGGGCCTGGGGTGAGGCGAATGTCAATGCCACAGCTAGTGGCGTAGGCGCTGGCACGATCGTCGTGTGGAAGGAGAAACCTACTTATTGGAAGCTGGACGCCTGGGAGGATGATGCCCGCCGTCGCAAGCGTATGGTGCAGAATCCACGCGGCTCCTCACATCCACAGGCCACGTTGAAGGCATCGCTGGAGAATGGTGCACCCGAGGATGCCATATTACAAACACGAGATGAGTTCCACACACAAATCGCTGTATCGCGTACACATCCATCGTCACAGCACAACACCGAGCTCTTGGATGATGCCGAGCTTCTGATCGAGGATCGTGAATTAGATTTAGATCTAACTGGACCGGTGAATATAAGCACCAAGGCCAGACTGATAGCGCCTGGTTTGGTGGCTCCCGGCACCGTGTCTATAACAAGCACCGAAATGTTCTTCGAAGTGGATGAGGATCATCCAGAATTCCATAAGATCGATGCAGAAGTGCTCAAGTATTGCGATCATTTGCACGGAAAATGGTATTTCTCCGAAGTGCGTGCAATCTTCTCGCGCCGCTATCTACTCCAGAATGTGGCGCTCGAGATCTTTTTGGCCAGTCGCACCTCAATACTGTTCGCATTTCCGGACCAGCATACTGTTAAAAAGGTGATCAAGGCGCTGCCGCGTGTGGGCGTGGGCATTAAGTATGGCATACCGCAGACACGTCGGGCCTCGATGATGTCGCCGCGTCAGTTGATGCGCAACTCGAACATGACCCAGAAATGGCAACGTCGCGAGATCTCCAACTTTGAGTACTTGATGTTCCTGAATACCATAGCCGGACGTACGTACAACGATCTGAACCAGTATCCTATCTTTCCCTGGGTGCTGACCAACTATGATTCCAAGGATCTCGATCTAAGTTTGCCCTCAAACTATCGTGATTTATCAAAACCGATTGGCGCACTGAATCCATCGCGACGTGCTTACTTTGAGGAGCGCTATGATGGTTGGGAAAGCGATACGATTCCACCATTCCACTACGGCACACACTATTCGACGGCTGCCTTCACCCTCAATTGGCTAGTGCGCGTGGAGCCGTTTACAACAATGTTCCTGGCACTTCAAGGAGGTAAATTTGACTATCCAGATCGTTTGTTCTCATCGGTATCTCTTAGCTGGAAGAACTGTCAACGTGATACATCGGATGTGAAGGAGCTGATACCGGAGTGGTACTTCCTACCCGAGATGTTTTATAATGCCTCCAATTACAAGCTGGGCACACGCGAGGATGGCATTGTAGTTGATAATATCGAGCTGCCGCCTTGGGCCAAGAGTCCCGAAGAGTTTGTGCGCATCAATCGCATGGCCCTCGAGTCGGAGTTCGTCTCCTGTCAGCTGCATCAGTGGATCGATCTTATATTCGGCTACAAGCAGCGCGGCCCCGAGGCGATACGTGCCACCAATGTGTTCTATTATCTCACTTATGAAGGCAGTGTCGAATTGGACGGTGTTCTCGATCCAGTCATGCGTGAGGCAATCGAAAACCAAATCCGTAACTTTGGCCAAACGCCCAGTCAACTGCTGATGGAACCTCATCCGCCTCGCAGCTCGGCCATGCACTTATCACCTATGATGTTTAGCGCAATGCCCGAGGATCTGTGCCAGATGCTCAAGTTCTATCAGAATTCACCAATCATACACATCTCGGCCAACACCTATCCGCAGCTTTCGCTACCATCGGTGGTCACTGTGACCGCGGGTCATCAGTTTGCTGTGAATCGTTGGAACTGCAACTACACCGCATCCGTCCAGAGTCCCAGCTATGCCGATTCACCCCAGACGCCTGGTTCCAATCAGCCTCTCACCATTGACCCGGTGTTGGGTAAGTACCGCCGGCCTATTCCTCATTCCTCTATCTCTTCTCTAATCAAAAATTCCAAAACACCTTCCCTCTTTCTCTCTTGCGGTGTATCTGCAGCTGTTCATGGCACCAACAACAATAGCAACGCGGTGAGCCGTCGCCATTTGGGCGACAACTTTAGCCAAATGCTGAAATTCCGTTCCAATTGCTTTGTCACAACCGTCGACAGTCGCTTCCTAATTGCCTGCGGTTTCTGGGATAACAGTTTCCGTGTGTTTGCCACCGAGACGGGTAAGTGTACCGCACCAACACTCTCATAATACAAAATTAAATTTTAATTGAATGCCCCTTTAACTCACCTCCCTATCTCTCTCACTTTCTTCAATCTCTCTCTCTCTCTCTCTCGCCCTCTCTCTGCAACCCTTGACAATCCTTCAGCGAAAATTGTGCAAATTGTATTTGGACATTTTGGAGTTGTCACCTGCATGGCTCGCTCCGAGTGCAACATTACGTCGGACTGCTACATTGCATCCGGTTCAGCTGATTGTACTGTACTACTATGGCATTGGAATGCACGCACCCAGAGCATTGTTGGTGAAGGTGATGTACCCACACCACGTGCCACTCTAACTGGACACGAGAAGGCGGTCACCTCGGTAGTCATTAGTGCCGAATTGGGACTCGTTGTCTCTGGTTCAACGAGTAAGTATAAATAGTAGTTTCCAAAATCTTCAAATTTTTATAAACATTTCTCTTCCCACTTTCTCTCTCTTTCTCGATCTCTCTTTCTCTTTGTGTATTTTTTCGTTTTGCAGATGGACCAGTTCTTGTACACACCACCTTTGGCGATTTGCTGCGCTCGTTGGATCCACCCGATGATTTCTACTCGCCGGAACTAATTACAATGTCGCGCGAGGGCTTCATAGTCATCAACTATGACAAGGGCAATGTGGCGGCCTACACCATCAATGGCAAGAAGCTGCGACATGAGACGCACAATGACAACCTGCAGGTAAAGCAATAATTCTCGTTACATTTCATTCGTTAGTTTTTATTTGTTTACAAATGATTCAATGATTCTTAAATTCTCCATACACCTCCCTTTACCGACTGACAACCATTTCTCTTCTCGCTCTCTTCTCTGTTTCTCCAGTGCATGCTGCTATCACGCGATGGCGAGTATCTGATGACAGCCGGAGATCGCGGCATTGTCGAGGTGTGGCGCACCTTTAACCTGGCACCGCTCTATGCCTTCCCCGCCTGCAACGCAGGCATACGCTCACTGGCGCTCACACACGACCAGAAGTAAGTAGCGCGACGAATCGATCAAGTATCTGTAGAATATAGAAAATTGTCATATGATTATATAATCTGACTAATAAACACGCTTTCTGTTTTTCTCTACACTTTCTGTGCAGGTATTTGCTGGCAGGGTTGTCAACTGGTTCGATAATTGTGTTCCACATTGACTTCAATCGCTGGCATCACGAGTATCAGCAGCGCTACTAGGCCAAATGCATCTATCACTTGTCACGCTGCACCCTGTGCCACAGGCCACATTCCAGCTGCTACTCGCTGCATTTCAAGACCTGAAGAAGAAAAGAGAAGATGGAGCGAGACAGGCAAGTAAGCGAACGAGACAGCAACAGAGTGAAAAGCGTGCAAGTGAAAATGAAAGCACGAACGAACGAGAAAGCGAACGAGTGACGAGCGTTCGCTAGTTTGATTTCTTTTTTAAGTAATTGTTTTTTTTTTTATCGATAGAAATTTAACCTTCTAGGCTAGTAAGCAAACGCAAACTAAAAACAAAACAAACAAAAAAAAAAAACTAAAGTTCTATTAAATTTTTTTTTTTGTCTAGTATTATAATAGAACTATATATGAAGCAGATATAACAGAAACACACACACGCGCATTTTTTTTACTAGTTATAAAACGTATGTAGATGGTATTAAGTGGTGTCAATGTAAGCGGAAACGGAAATGAAAACGGAAACGTAAGGCGAAACATTTGGGAATGGCACACACAGCAAGCAATGAGCTGTAGTTGAGTAGTTTTAATAACGAGTTAAAACTAAACAGAGTTAGTGTTTATAAAACGCAATAAAAAAATTAAAAAAAACCATAAATAAATTTCTCAAAACAAAAACAATTAATAAACTAATGAATTAATTAACTAATATATAAAAACAAATTAAACGTAGCAAAAGTTTTCACAAAACTAGAAAAACACAAAAAAATGAATAAACATGAAACGCTTGAAATGAAACAAAACTTTGAGCAGAAACGAAATGGAATTCAAAAGAAACTAAGCGGCCAAATGAAAGAAAATAAGCAGAAGGAGTAAAGCTTAAACAGAAAACATAAAACAAACAAAAAATAAATAAATAAAAGAAGAGGGCGAAGCAAAAGTAAAGGAGTTAGTTAAATCAGGGTGTAGATGAAAAAAAAGCCAATTTTTAAATAGGGAAAACAAAATGATAAAAAATGTCACAAACATTAAACAGAACCCGAATGAAACGAAAGAAAACTAAACAAATGATGTACCGGAAACGGAAACACAAGCAAAAGACAATGCCAAGGCAATAATTGCATATATATATTATATATATAGTGTGTATCTATATATATATTAACAGAATATAAAGGTGAAGGCTAAATGATTAAAGTTAGCGATTAGCGCACTTACAGCGGCATATTTGCGATATTTTAGTAAACAAAAACAAATCGATAGCAAGCAATCGATAAGCGAAAAAAAAACGAAATCAACAGTTAGCTTTATCTACAACTAACTGTTCTATGACGCAGTGGCGATTAACTCGATGAACTCAAGCTTAACTAAACTAAACTAAACTTTATCAAACACTGCTAAAAGCTAATTTATAAATACACTAAAATGAAAATGGAAATCAACGTTAAGAGCTAAATACGATTAGAAATATGGTATATTGATAGAGTTGATCATTAAAATATCGCAAAACGTTTACAAACAAATCATGCATACGCCTCATAGCACCGCACACAACAAATGCAATTTTTTGAATAGATAAACATTGATTTCACATTATTATTGCTGATTTAAAAATGAATTACGTTTCTTTTGCCATTTTGCAACACTTTCAATTGCGTCCAAAGGCCAAACAAACCAGAAATATAAAGGAATTCCAGCGGAATGAATATGGAAGACCGAAATGAGATGATAACAAATGAGTTGTTTATTTTAGCTTTGCTAAATTGCAAAAAAAATACAAATACAAATACAAAATTTATTAAAAAAAGACAAACCTTAACCTTCCTTAAACCTTAAACAAGTACGTCCAACTTTTATATATATATATATATGACAAACGATATATATATACACACATATATTTAAACATGTCTATGCATGTTCATTAAGATTATCATATTAGCTTATGGGTTGTCTGTAAGACCCCTTAAAACCAATTGTTGCGGCGCCTATATATATACCATACCTATATATATACCTATATATATATATATA
>JBANCZ010000938.1:0-25467 GCA_037040025.1 Sphaerogastrella javana | reverse complement strand
CAACGAAACCATGAAGAACAAATGCTGCTTTGATTCTTGAATTAACTGTTGAATCCAACGCCATTTGTTTCGAGAATAAATCGAATTGCGAAGGAGAAAAAGGAATAAGCGACGGTGTGATGACCATTGCTTTGCCAGTTGTCACCAAAAGTTTTTCGAGAACAGTTCGTTTTAATGGTTCCAGTGGCAATGCTGTATAGTAGTGTGGGTGACGGTATGGGACGCTGTCAATCAAATTTTGACAGGTAATTAATCAAGTAATCGCGTGTAAGTTGGTGTCACGCATTAATGACTCATGTATACATTAAAAATATGCGATGTATGCGATGTATGCGCGTGCGCATTATAAGGGAACATGCGCGGTAAAGCTAATCACCATTTTTGCAGGAAGATAATAAAAGTAGGTGTTCGGTATGCTATTAAGTGGCTCTTTCTAGTCAAGAGGAATATCATCTCTAAACGAAGAATACGGTGATTATTAGTTACTTAGTGGCTCTTTCTAGTCAAGAGGAATATGATCTCTAGAAGATGGTTATGGTGATGATTATTTTTTGACTGCTTCTTTTTATTATTTCATTGTTTTTCTTTTACCCATACTTGTTTGGGTGATTCAAATATTTAATGCAAAGATGAAATAATTTTTACTCACAAATTCATATTTCTTATTAAGGATTTTACGATCATGGTATTAATAACATAGGATCAACTGTAGTGAACGAATTCAAATAACAAAATGATGTGAATCTTGCTGTAACTATTTTTATATATCTTTTTTTTGAGATAAATTCACGCAGGCTCAAGCGTGTGCGTGGAAAATATTTTTTAGAGAACGTGCGCAAAGAGCGCTGTTCTCAATTTTTTAGTTTTTTTCTTTTTTTTTATTTTTTCTTTTGTTTTATTTTGTTTTATTTGTTTTAAATTTTTTATTTTGTTTTCATTTTTTAACATTAATTATTTGTATAATCTTTTTAATTTTTTGTATCCGTATGGTAGTGTGCAATTTTTATAGACTTTTCGTTTATTAGAAGTCGCCTGTACAATTTTTTGAAAGTGTCGACTAATTATATTGTGATGTTGACCTATTTTAAATTGTTGCTGAGGGCAGGTTATTTTAATGTTGTCTCCATTTGTAAAGTTTTTAGCCATATCAATTATATGTGAGAAATTTACAATGTGCGTTGTAGATTCATTTAACGTAACGCCTTTAACTTTAAGTGACGTTTTAGTTGTGCCATCTTTTAACAGAATTTCATAGCCATACGTTTTTGGGCCAAGTGATGCAAACTTTGTGCAAATCGCACCTTCTCCGTATTCACCAATAATTTCGTCGGTTAACTCCCCCAGAAAATCTCCGCATTTAATTGGATTATCGTTTAAATTTTGAACGAAAATAATAGAGTCAGTGTCGTGATATAGAGTAGCTCCAGGTCTATAGCGTTCAATGTGCTTCATTTTTTCATATAATTCAAGTCTAGCATAAGCGGTGACAAAAGAGGCGATTGCAATGTTTGTTTTAGTTTGAGGTGCAAGTGTATCGTCATCGTAAACCCATGAAACCATTAATGTATCTTCGTTGACCATTACTTCGCCTTTAATATTTTTGTTTGCGTCATCAAATATTTTAAAATAGGAATCATATGACGTGACAATATCAGAACATGGAAGATTCGATCGTTGAGCTAATTTTCCCCAAAAACTGTTCAACATAATTTTTGCAATAAATCTTAATGCTTCATTTCGTTCGATTTTCTCTGCTTCCAACTTCACGTTTTCTCTTGTTTCATACATCTTTAAGTACAGATTTTTATCGTTTTCATTTTTACACCATTTTGGCCAACCATTTGCTTGCTGTTTAATTTTTAACCACATATTTATATATTCAGTAAAAAGTGTTGAAGATCGGTTACTGTAGTGTAGAACTTGAATTATTTTTATAATTTTATATTTCTGCCTTAGAGCTTCTTTTAATTCCGCTGTTGTCCACGTTCCCACAAGTTGTCTTTGTTCATTATTGTGATTACACTCTGAGCATTGCTCTTCCGCACAAATTCGACATAACGGAAACATCAGTTTGTTATTTATTTTTAGAGGAAGTACTGGGAGATATAGATCTTGCGGTGGAAGTATTATACATTTAACGAAACCAAAATATGATTGTAGCGAATAATCAAAATTCATAGTTATGACATCAGGATGATTTAGTGGATACTCTTTTGTTTTTAGTACAAATGGATATAGACTAGTAAAGTCAACATATCTAATAGTTTCTCCAGGTTTAATTTCATAATAAAATTTTATATTATTTGTGCGACCACCGAAGAACGCTTCTCTTATGTGTGCAGGCCCATATTTAGCAACATCACTATGGTAAATGAATCTTTCTGTATGAAAATTTCGAATTTGCCAATTTTTTCTTCGCAATTCCCTATATTCACATTCCCAAATAGATACAACTGAATAATTACGTTTTTTGTAGTATTCAAGCTTTTTCATTGTCTGCTCATATTTTTTTTTAGAATTCGGTGATTTCGGAGAGCAAACGCATCCGTGCCAAGCACATCCAAAAAATTCAAATATAATTTTATCCTCTCGGATGAAACCATCTGCATAATATGGACCAATATTATGCTCATGAATAATTTGTTTTGCATACAAAGTTTGCTGATAGTCCAACCAACAAGCTGCTACTTTACTTTTCATATCATAAGTTGTGTATCCTTTAACAGGCGTTATTCCAAGGGTATATTGTTTAAGTAACTTTGCACGAAATACTTCAAGACCAATTGATGCTAATGTGAAACAACGTGTATAAGGATCTAAGCCAGTAATTTGCTTGAAATTATTTCGAAACACCAAAACGCTTTTAATTAGTATATCCACATCATTCTTGCAATATTTTATAATTTCTGTGAGAAAATGAAAAGTGTAATTTTTTTCAACCATTTCTTCATGCCATTTTCGAAGTGCGGTTGCTTCTGTTGGTTTCATATATTCAGGTTTAAAATAGGATAAATCGGGTATTGGTCCACAATAATTCCAGTTATCAGGTTTATTAAAATAATGAGGAAAATATCCTTTTGCAATTTGTACATTTAAACCAAAGGCTTTTGGTAAGGAAGCCAGTGGTTGTAGAAAAAATGAGAGTGAATCAATAATTCGAATATTTCCCACCGTAATGCGCAAAATTTTTCGTCCAGTCATAATGACTTTTGTGTCAGTATAATTTCTGCTCCATAAGTCTGCTAAAATGAACTGTCCATCGTAGCCACGGGCGTTGTGTGCAAATGCGTAAACATTACTTTTGGATTTCTCAGCGTGCTTGGCTAGATGATTATATAAGTAATTTCCAAATTCTTTTATACAATGAATGCCAAGAAATTGGTGATATCCCTCTCCACAAATTTCACAATTCTGGTTCTTTTCCAAAGTATATGAATTCCAGCAATGTTCACAAACAGTATATGAAATAAGTAAATTTGGAATGTGATGATATTCTTCTCCTCTTTGAAGAAGCATACTTTCAATATCAAATGCAACGAAGATTTTATTAATGTTATCCTCTTCTATTAATTTTTCTTCTTCCAGAGGTTTAATATAGCAAAAGTGCGGAATTATTGTATATTCTTCGTTACATGTTTTGCAAAGGTATTTATCGCATTCGTGCTGATATCGACTAGTATATTCTCTTAAACAGTTTTTACATTTTTGTTTATATTCACAAACTCGAAATTTCAGATGATTATCATAACATTGTTTTCCATAGAACTCTCGATTGCATTCTGTACATTCAACTAAATGTGCTTCTATACATGATGATCTCTGTAAGCATTGACTACAAGCATCTTTGCAAGTGTGTTTATTACGATTAGAATAACCAACATGGCATTCTACACAGTAAAATTTGTATCCTATATATCCTTTTATGTTGACAATTGAGTTATAGTGTCCACTCTGTTCGAATGGCATGATGAATTCTAAGTATATATTTCTTTCAGCATGTGGACCACGGAAAATAATATTTCGCTTATCATGTCCATCAATTACAGTGAGACGATAACCATCTAATTGCGATTGAATTTCCGGTAGTGCGTCGTGGGAAACGGGTTCAGAATAGCTGAACCCGAGCTTGGATGCGAGTTCACGAGCACCACGTTCTTGCATATTGAAACAGTTTTTTCTTACGTACATCCATTCTTTGGCAGGTAAATTGTCACTTTTATCAACACGATAAATCGATACAAAAAGTGCGCGAAAAAAGCAACTGTTATTTTGATTAAATATAGTAACAACAGATCTTTTATTTTTGCTTTTTTCAATTACTGTTTGAGGTGCCGTACCACCTTTTAAACGACGTGTTGTTGTTACAGTTACTTTGATTTCCTCTTGCAGAATAAATGATGTATTTGATTGACTTACTTCAAATATAGAGTTTAAAAGATCTTCCTTATTAAAATTTTTCTTCGTTTTTGGTGGAATATAAAATGGTGTCACTATTTCATTTGAATCGATAGATACAGAGTAGATATCGTCGTCACTAATATTTGCAAGATGAGGTCGCATCATATCTTCATACATTTGGTCAAAAGCTTCAGAAACATCAAATATGTTGTTAACAGATGTTAGTTCATGAAACAATTTGTAAGATGTTGTCTTTTCAGTACGTCGAAAGCGATTACTTTTCACAACCTCCCCATCAGAAACTTTTACCATTCGAAGCGTTGGTCGTGAAGTCGAAGCCGTCACAGACAAATCAAGCGGTGCATCTGAATCCATGTTTCTGAATAAGCAGGTAAAAGCATGAAATACATATTTATATAGTTTTCTGAGGGCGTTCCTCATAATATGCATAGAGCCATTCATTGTTCAATGTATTTAAAATCCTTTATGTTGATTGGTGGTAGAACTCCCGATGAATCATTAAATAACACACCCAATGACTCATTCGTACTTCGTTTTCTGATGCAATAGATATTACGCACAATGACTCATTTTACCACACCCAATGACTCATTTTACCACACCCAATGACTCATTTGTACTTTATTTTCTGATGTAATCAATGCAACATCCTCTGAGTCGTTAAGCAATATATTCTATGAGTCATTTTTTTCAATGATTTTATAACGCAATACCTAAATTAAAAAATCCTTAGCCAATAACTATAAAGCTATAAATAATTTTAACCAATTGTGAAGCAGTTTCAGATTATTCATATTAGAATTTTGTTTAAAAGTAACGGAAAATTCAATGTGTGTTTAGTGCGAAGATGAGTTCCTCGAGTATATGTTCAATTTGTGAGATTGAAAATTCGGGTTTGCTAAAGCTTTACGAATGTGCTCACAAATTTTGCGTTGGGTGTCTCAACGCTTTATGTAAGCAAAAATTAAATAAAGACTCAAATAATTTGATTGATATTGGACTGAAAAAAACTTTAAGTTTTATATGAAGAAGGAAACATTCTCAATGCTTCAATGTTTTGAATGTAGCGCTCATATAAAAGCATCAGAAACAATGGTTTTTCATCATAATACATTGATTGATCATTATTTTGCTCCTGGTATTAAATTTAATAATCAATGTGAGAAGTATATTCCAAATCAAATCGCAAGATATTATAATTTAAAATACCACACATCAGTTGTAACAAAATGTTGCAAAATTAAAACTTTTAGAAATTTCTCATGTAGTTTTTTAGAATGTGAGGCAGTTAAGCATATGTGGACCAAATGTTCTTCCTGCGATCATTTCATTCCTGAGAAACACTTTATATATCATTCAAGCTTTTGTGACGTAGAAAAAATCGTTTGTGATATTTGCTTTAAAGAAATGTATCGTTTCCAATTTCAAAATAAAGATTTTCATCCATGTGAATCATCTCAAGAAATCACGTTTGAGAGAAATATTATGCATCCGCTCATATAAAAAAATTGTATTGCAACAGCAAATAAACGTTTAATACTGCGCATGTCCTTCAAAATGCAAAAAAACTAAATAAAAGTATGTGCTTTGTTGCACATACCCTCAGTTGAAATGTTCTCATTACATACAACGTATGCGCGTAAGAGATCATTGTATAAACATCCTCCATTATCATATAAAGAACGCTTAGCATCATTTTACGATAAATCGGAAAGTTTACTTCCTCTTAATATTAGTGCTGAAAATTTGGCTGATGCCGGATTAAAGTTAACGTACTATAGTGTTATTGAATGTGAATTTTGCCACTTCCAAATGAACTTTCTAGACAATCATATTCAATTACATGCCGAGCAATCTAGAATGTGTCCAATGGTTTTATTTCACTCTGCAATCCGATTTCAAGAAAATTTCGAAGAGCGTTTGAACATACAGCGTCATAGTGTCGAAAGAACATATTATGATGCAGTTTCGGTATCACCTGGATATTATGTTGATAACCATTCTCAAAGCACTGTAAACAATGATTACCTTCAAATGTTTAAGGAAGATGATGAAGGATATAATTCACCAAATATGTGTGAAGAAAACAACAAAGCGACACAAACAGAAGCTGACATTAATGAAGACACTCTTTGTAAAGTTTGCTATGAAAACAAAATTGATATTGTACTAATACCATGTGCACATCTATCGATTTGTGAAAAATGCAGTAAACTTATGGAATCATGTCCCATTTGTCGAAAAAATATAGAATATATTTTGAACATTTATCGCTGCTAAAATATACAAAAAAAAAGCTAAAAAAAAAATTTAAAAAAAAGAAATGAGAAAAGAAAGAAAAAATAAATAAAATTTAAAAAAGAAAAAAAGAAAAAAAAGAAAAAAATTGTATGAGACTGGTTTGACCAGTTTCAATTAACAATTCTACATCACATTGCTTAAATATATATAATATTATCATCCGCTGTAAATGACAATTGAAAAGCAATTGGTCCAATGTCTTTAGGTACTTTCTGGTTGTTTTCATTCATGAAGTAGAATATTAATCTTTTAGTTGGAACCCTTGGAATATTAATGTAAACTGGTTTCGCAAATTCAGTTGTACCATAGTGTATATCTTTTATAGGTATTTCAAGTAATGGTGTTTTTGATAGATTACTGTACAAGAAAAGTTTGGAGTATGGAGCCTTAAATTGTGGTTTTTTGTAGGCAGTTAAATCCGTATTATTAAAATCGCTGACTCTTATAAAATTTTGATATACTTTTTTGCCACAATCACCCTCTGCTACAGAACAACCCAACATTTCAGATAAAACTGGATCAAGTTTTATATAAGAGTAAATTAGCTTTTGTGAAGCTGCATGAGTGTATGAACCCTTTTGAAGTGTAACATATCCTTCCTCATTTACAACGAGAAATGGGATAGCTTCATACGGAATTTTGTGAGGTTTTTGATTCATGGTATGAAAAATATTAAACAGCAAACTATTTATTGTACCAAGCAAGTTGTAAACATCTGAGTAGTATCCTGCTTTAAGAGTTTGCGATCCCTTAAATATAAAATGTTTTTGATCACTGGAACTTAACCAAGAAACTTCGCAATCTTGTAAAATATTGTAAAATCCTCTAGTTAAATGAGCTACCGAAACAGCAACTTTGTGAAACTTGGTTAAGTAACCTACATGTGGGATTGGGTAAGTAAAGTTGCCTGGTGTTTCATTTTCATTTCTAATGTCTTTGTAAAACTCGCTTGAAACAAAGTAATTAAATTTTTGAAGATTTACTACATCTAGAACTGCATTCATTTTTTTAAAAATTAATCGATACATTTAGTAGTTTATATTGTTATCTTAAATTTTTTGCGAGTTAATAATATAAATAAAAATCATTTATATTGAAATCAATGGATGCAGGAAATTTTGTAAAGTTTAATCAACCATTTACTTGCTTAATTGCAGGATCTACGAGGAGTGGCAAAACGCAATTAATTCTGCGCATTCTTCGAAACAGTTTATCATTGTTTGGCAAAGAAAGGTTACGAGTTTTATACTGTTTCGGTCTTCATGACGCTGTTTTAAATATCGAATATACTCCAAACCTTAACATTCAATTTTTCCAAAATCTTCCATCCGAGGTTGAAATTAATGAATATAAACCAGAAGTAATTGTTATTGATGATTTAATGCTAGAACTTTCCAAAAGTTCGGAGCTTTTAAATTTATTTACAAAAGGAAGTCACCATAAAAATATAAGTGTATTTTTCCTTGTTCAAAACCTTTTTTTTAAATCACCAATAATGAGGACATTAAGTTTAAACTCTCATTATTTATTCATAATGAAAAATCCAAGAGATCGTTCGCAAATACAACATATTGCACGCCAAATATGGCCGACAAGTCCTCACTTACTGGTTGAAGCATACAATGACGCAACACGAGAACCATTTACTTATATAAAGATAGATGTGACTCCTGAAACACCTGATGACTATAGAATACAAACTCGTATAACACCTGAAGAAAATAAGGGAGTACTACAACCAATATTCTATATACCAAAAAAGAATGTCAGAAAACCTTAAGAGTTGTTTCGGTAAGCTTCAAATTATTTCTACAATCAAAAATAAGAGGTTAAGAAGTGCTGTTTTAAATGATATGTGTGATGATTGCTTGTATAAAGCATTGCATGAAATTGCGATAAACGTTGTAAATAAAAATATAAAACTATCACCACAACAAATTCAGAGATTGCAAAAAAGCAAAAAAGTTATAAAAACACTCACTAAAAAACTAAAAAGCAAAAAGCGAAGAAGACTGGTTGTTAAACAAAGCGGGGGATTTTTACAAATAATATTACCATCGCTTGTTGCAGCTTTGGCTTCGTTAGTAAAATAAAATGGAATACACGGAAAAAGTACCTATTACGATATCTCAGCCAAAGAAGCGATCACCAAATGTTATATTTCGCGATCGATTAATGCGTCAATTGCAAATTATATTAAAAATTGCTAAAATAAATGGCTATGATATGACTGGTAGAATACGTAAACAAAATGGCGATTTTCTAGAAAATAGCAGTGTATTACAATTGTTGGCCCATTCTATGTCTCCAAGTCGTATTCTGATTGGAGAGCAAGAGTTTGTTGATTTGTTACACGAGGCTCAAATTGATCCTGATACCATTTTAAATGACAATGTACGGGCAAAATTATTGCAACATTTTAAAAAAGATGAAGAAGAAAAAACACAAAAACCAATTGTAACTTTCACAACAGCAAGTGACGTAGAACCTCGAAAACGCACAATGGAAGATGATGCAAGTGTTATTAATGAACAACCACCACAAAAAAGTAGAAGAATTGAATATGATTCACCCATTGATTTAAGCACAAAAAATACGAAAAAAGCTATTAAAAGACCATGGCAAGATGATGAAGAAAACGATGAAGTTAATAAAAAGCAAGCAAAAAAATCTTGGGAATATCCGGATGAAAATGAATAAAGATATTGAAAATACGTTATCAAATATTTACTATAATATTGAAGACGCTGCAGGTCTTTCTAGTGTAAATAAATTATACAGAAAAGCACGTTTACACTCACCAAATATAACTCTTCAAAATGTAAAGGATTGGTTGTCTGGAGAATTCACATACACACTTCATAAACCCGTCAGAATAAACTTCAAACGTAATCCCATTGTTGTATCAAATATCGACGAGCAGTGGCAAGCAGATTTAGTTGACATGCAAAAATTTCGCTCATCAAATGATGGTTTCAGCTACATTTTAACAATCATAGATATATTTTCAAAATATGCTTGGGTGGCACCAATTAAACAAAAAACAGGAAAAGAAGTTAAAAATGTTTTTGAGGAAATATTTAAAAAACGTTTTCCATCAAAATTGCAAACAGATAAAGGGAAGGAATTTACAAACAAATCTTTACAAGATTTATTTAGGCAATACAAAATTTCTCACTTTCTCACAAAAAATAAAATTAAAGCAGCAGTTGTTGAACGCTTCAATCGTACTCTTAAATCAAAAATGTTTCAATATTTCACATACAAAGGCAATCGTAGATATATAGATATTCTTCCGAAATTGTTAAAATCTTATAATAAAAGCGTTCACAGTTCAATTAAAATGAGACCAATCGATGTAAACGAATCAAATTCAAAAGAAGTATTCTACAATACGTATAAATTTCCGTCAAAAAGAGCTCTTTTAAAATCAAAACTAAATAAAAAAATTTATGATATAAATACAGTAGTTCGAAAACAATATGATCGTAATGTATTCGATAAAGGATATTATCCGAATTGGACGGATCAAACGTTTAATATCGAAAACGCACAAACAGGTGTTCAAAAGCCAATGTACAAGTTAAATGATAATAGTCGTCGATTTTATCCAGAAGAACTACAGCACATAAAACCACTTGAGTACAGAATTGAAAAAATTTTAAAAAGACGAAAACGTAATAATAAAAGTGAGTATTTAATTAAAAATGTTGTTATATAGGTAATACCCGCAAATATGCGCATTTCAGTGAGTGGGAAGCGAAAGTTTTGGACGCCAACTGAGGAAGATAGATTTCTTGGCGTATGGTATAGTAATTTGAGAGCTTTACACAGTGGCAAAAAGCGCTCAGAGGTATACAAAGACTTGGAGGTGCAATTCCGACATCAAGGCATTGATGTCTCAGCGTCTCACATTAAAGCAAAAATGGAATCTTTCAAGCGGAAGTATTATCAGTAAGTTTTAACAAATTTGCTACTGTTGAAAAATATTAAATTGCAGCCATTCCTTATATTTTTAGAATTATAAAGGAAAACAAGCCCAGAGAAACTTGGAAATATTTTGATAAAATGTTTGCCATTGTTCAATATGAAGAACAAACAAAAAGTGGACAATTTGAACCCCATCAGGTGGTTAGTTCCAGTAAGTAGCTCAACAATAAGAATTTCACATTCACTTGCTACATAAGTACAATTATTTTGCAGGCGGAGCCTTCAGTTCAGTGTATTTTGATGCAGTCACTGCCTTGATTTTTAACGAGGAGGAATGTTGCCCCAATGGGGGTGGTCCTGGTGGTGGTGGTCCTGGTGGTCCAGGTGGTCCAGGTGGTCCTGGTGGTCCTGGTGCTGGTGGTGTTAACCCAAAACTACCACCTCCGGCTTATTGGCCTTCCGACGATCTTCGAAAGAAGACAAAGAGGGATCGGAATCTAAACAATCCAACTAGAGAAATTCGATTTAAGAAACCGAAGCAGAAGCGGAAGTTTTGGACCCTTCAGGAGGAGGAAATATTCCTCGATGTGTGGCAAAAATACGCACGGGCATTGAGAAGCGAAAAGAAGAAGGCCCATGTGTACAGGGACATGGAGTCAGATTTGCAAAGTCGTGGACTTAAAATCAAAAATACCGATATTAAATCAAAAATTGAAACGTTCACAAGGAAGTTCCGGTAAGATTATCTTGTTTTAATTTTTAATCAAATTTTTGTACTTATCAATATTCTTGTTCACAGGACACACCGTGATAAAGAGGGAATTGACAAAGAATGGACTCTATATTCTAAAGTGGCTGAACTCCTGGGCGCACTGGACGGTACTAAGCTCGATCACTTTTCGGAGCATAGTAAGAGTTCCAGTCATGTTGATGATTTTATCTCGTGGTCTAATGACGACATTCCAATCTATCCTGAAACTTGTATGAAAACAGAGACATCTTCCATCGATAATAGATCGTGCATCAATGCAAAAAGAACTATTGATCCCCATGGTAACCCCTTGCCGACACATCCTGGAGAAATTCAAGTATATGGGAGTATACCCGCAACAGCGCCCATTATTCCAGGTAGGAATGACTCAATTGCACCTCAACCCGAAGATTTCCAGTTGGGAATGATCCATGGACACATTATGACTACTGGCATACAAAATCCTGGGCCATATATAATAGATACATCAAATAAAATGAAATCATCCGAACAGTTTGGAAATTTTGTTTCCAAAGAGTTGAATATGATGAGCGATGATCTGCAAGCGGAAACGAAAAGAAGGATTTACGATATCATCTGTATGATGAAAATCAAACAACTTCAGATGAATAAAAGAATTCAATGATTTTTAAGTAAAAGACCCTTAAAATCTGCCTAGAATACGCAGTTACCCACAAGCCAAGTTCGTCTCTGAAGATATGTTTGATCATATCACATCAGGCAAAGTGGCGGGCGGAACACCAATACTGTTGAGATCTAAAAGAATACACACACAATAGGACTCCCGGAAAAGTTTGACGCACTTAAATCAAAACGGACGTGGGGCAACATTGGACATTAAGTGACATCGTTCATAAACTGAAAAGATTTTTGATAAACAGAAAAGGGAACGATTTGCAATAAGAATGTACTCGTATCTTATTAGATTAATATTTATAATGCGTAAGATTTAGCAATAAGATTTGCATATTTGCTTTACACGAGCATTGGAATCTTTTCTTTATTTCCAGAATATTTTGTTGTGTGTATTTCAATAATTAAAAATCTTTCGTTTTTTGAACAATGACCGCTTTAAGTTGGTAGAAGCAAAGTACTAACTCTTCACAATTTATTCAGTTTATTTCCGCCTTTTCTATGAGATGAATGAATGGGACTTTAGACAAACCCTTAAGTTAAGAACTTATTATAAATTTAATATAATATATGATTTTTATATGTACATTTTGAGTAGAACTTCAATATTTGTAATATTCATCAAATATAATTTATTCAGCATCCGTGAATATCGTCATCAAGACGTTGAAACTTTCTGATGAAGCTACAGTCGTCATAACGATGAGTGTAACTGGAAATCAAAGCACAGCGGCCTTAAAATATATAATTTACCATTCGGAAAAATCATTTAAAAAGTAAATAGAATAAAAAGCCAGTAGTTATTATATTTCTTTTTTAATTTGTTGATTTTAGTTTACGTAAATTACATGTCGATAGTGATAATAAAAACCATAATAATCATTGTCGTAAATGTTTTTTCTTAAGTATTAAATAATTGTTTAAGAGATTTATTCGCATGTTAACATTTCTTGATCTTGTATTGTATTGAATTGAGTGAGGTGAGAGAACGCCTTGTTCATCTCGTCTACGAAAATTGATTGAATGCATTTTAGAATTTTTGCGTTTATTTAGTTTAAGTATTCACACAAAAACAAATAAATTAATTCATATGTGAAAATGGCGCGAAAACTGTTTCAAGTCGAAAACACAATTTGTTTCTTCTTTATGTACAAATAACAAAAAAATAATAATGACTTACAATAACGATAGACAAAAGAATTAAAATTAAACAAAGACAATCGTGAAGCAAAAACACACAAATTTCGACCCTGGAACATACGATTTATACGGTTCACAATAAGGCACCCCACCAATATTCATAACCATAAACAATATCCATATCTAGATATATAGCTATGCAAAATGGGGGCTGGCTGGGGTATATCTATGTATATATGAATATGTATAATAAGTATGCATAATTGGTTTGGGCTATAGCCTAAACATCGATCTGGAATGGGGAGCCGGGTATATGATCTTCGCCCCATTTGATTAGGAGCACGTATTGGCCACGATCGCGCACCAGATACTGCACATTGTAGTTATTGTGCCCCGCATGCTTGACATGGAACTCCTCGCAGGGTCCCTTCGGTCCGTACATGCCCACGTACAGGATATTGTTGCCTATAACGAAACAGAAAAAGTGAGTATATCAGTTGAGCATGTTAGGAGTTAACCATTACTCACCCGCATCAGTGGCACAGATGCTGAACTGATTCTGTTTACCAATATAGGCCTTCTTCAAGCCCATGCCCTTAGAGACGACCTTGCTAGAATCGGATTTGAAGTTGGGCAGATGAACGCCAGTGTTTTTGCCACCCTTGGCAACCTTCTGCACCGTCTCCACAATAACAGTGGATGTTTCCTGAGCTCCTTCATCGGCCAGCTTATCGCCGGAGGCATGCACCTTGAAGGGTGAGCCCACAATGTGCATGTTGTTGTATTTGACAGTGATGTAATGTTCACCGGGCAGCAGTGGTGTGTAGCGCACCTTGTAGCCCTCTTCGACCTCTGTGCAATCCATGGCGACCTTAGATGGACCGTCAATGGATACAGCTAGGGTGCCAACGCCAGCATTGCAGGTGTTGATGATGAAGTCGGCTTTGTGTCCAGTTTTCACTTCGTCTAAGCCATTGCCGCTTGCATGAACGGCAGCTGGGTCAGCCACATCCTTGCCGACCTTGATTCTGAAGGGTGAGTCGGGTATGTGAACACCGTTGAACTTGACATGAATGGCGTGGATGCCGTTCTCGCGTGGGTAGAAGCGTACGGAATACATTTCACTGTCAATCACCTGGATGAAGCAATCATCATCGGTGCCAGATGGTGCAACAATCTTGGCATCCAGTTCGCCCTTGGCGCCATTCTTGCGCACCATGAACTGATAGGGCGCATCGGCCTGGATGTTGCCCTGAGGGAATTGCTGTACCTCCAGCTTGTGGGCATCGCCGGCATCGGGTGAGATATAGACTTTAAAGGGTGAGTCTGGGATGTGACGATCATTGAACTTCAGACCGACACGATACTCTCCTGGCTCCGACACCTTGTACGACACATCACAGCTGCCGTCCTTGCGATCCTTAAATTCAATATCAGCCTTGCTGGGGCCCTCAACTGAAATGGCCAGGGAGCCGCCACCAGCCTCACGTGTCCACACATTGAACTCGGCTGCCTCACCAACAATGCCGCGTTCCAGACCCGAACCGCCGGCCTTCACCAAATGGCTGCCCGAATCGCGCAGTGGACCCACTGTGAACTGGAAAGGCGATCCAGGTATATGCATTTCAGAATACCGCACAGATACCGTGTGGACACCCAGTTCCTTGGGCACAAAGTGCACCGAGTAAAGACCATCTTCAACCTCCTGAATCTCAGCATCCTCCGTCACATTGCTGGGCGATGTAACGCAGGCGGCCAGATCGAAAGATGTAATGCCGGGCATCTTGAATGTCAGCTTGCACTGGCTGCCGATTTCAGTGATTGGCACGGCGTCACGTTCACGCTGAATTTTCTCACGCTTGCGGTTACTGCCCTCGCCTGCCACCTTGACGGTGAATGGAGAGCCCTCAACGTGATGATCGGCAAACTTGAGATTGACAATGTAGTAACCTGGCTCAGTTGGTTTGTACGAGATGTTTAGAGTACCATCATCCTTATCAGTACACTGGATCTCTGCCTTGCTGGGGCCCTCAATGGACACGGACAGACCACCGAAGCCGGCGTTACGCGTATCAACGGAGAAAATATTATCGCTGTGCGTCTGTCCCTCCTTGAGACCAGCTCCGCTCACCTTAACTTTCTTGGCGTCGCCCACCTCACGCTCACAAACGGTCACCTTGAAGGGAGAGTTATTGATGTGCTTGCCCATACGCTTCACAGACACCAGATGCTCGCCAATCTCACGTGGCGTAAATGAAATGCCAATGTTGCCGGTGGGCATGCGCTTGAGGAAGCATGGCTCCTCCAAGCCACTGGGTGCCTGAATGGAGGCATTCAGAGCGCGCAGATCATCATCCGTAATATCACCAGGCATGGTCACCTCAGAGCAAGAGCCAACTGAAATCTGATTACGCTTGCGACCCTCACCAGTGATCTTGGCGAAATAGGGGGAACCCTTGATGTGCTTATCACCAAAACGCACCGACACCTGATATTCACCGGGGGCAGTGGGCAGATACTGTACCGAAACAGTGCCATCTTTGTTATCGTGGTAGTTAATCTGTGAAATGTTGACTCGTCAATATAGAAGCAACTCAATAAGAGTGATAAAAGATGCTATACTTACGTCAGCCTTGCTAGGGCCCTCAACAGCCATGGTAAGACCGCCAGCGCTGGCGCCCTTAGTGGAGATAGTAAAGTTGGCAGGTTCGCCAGTAACACCATGGGTCAAACCAGGGCCGTAAGCTGTCACATAGCCGGATGTTATGGAATCCACATGGAATTTAAATGGAGATCCTGCCAAGGCAACAAGGGAAAATTGTTAAAGCATTTCGCTCATTTGAATGCGTTTCGGATATTATAATCGTACCTTGCACTGGTTCTCCGTTGTATTTAACAACCAGCTCATGGGAGCCCTCCTCACGGGGATCGTACTTAACAGAGACGGTACCATCACGGTTGTCCTGGATAACGGGTTTGTCTATCTTACCACTTGGCATTTTGACTTCAGCTACAAGTAGATGAAATTATGCGATGAATTTTAATTTAATTAAATAAAAAAAATTGATCACACATAAAAATAACTAATGCGTTGAATTATTGTTAAAATTAATGGCAAAATACGGTTTCTTTCTCGAAAAGTTTGGCTTTACATTCCATTACAGATCAGTTGTCTAGCATCCGTTGCCTTTGTATTTGCATGCCAAATTGGGAAAATTGAAATAGATGTCTATATATATTTTCAAAAAATACTCAGAACCATATTAAGTAGTGTTAAATATTGTTGGGCATCAGAAGTTTTGTGTGGGTGGTTGCCATAAGTTTGAATATTTCAAGTCAATAATATCTAAGAAAATCATAATTTCATTTTTATGTTCGAATTTTCGTGACGGTTTTTATTAAAAGGAAATTGAAATAAAACGAATCTATTTTCGTACTACTTATACGGAGCATGAAAAATTTTCAAATGTCGGGGAAAAGCACAGTTAATTAATGACACCAAATGTTATTCTCGATGTTTTTTTGTTTTTTGTTTTTTTTTTTTTTTGCACTCGGAACTGAGTATTCATTATAATGATTATAAACAACACAAAATATCTTAAGTAACTTTTGATAATTAACAACAGGACAGTAACAAATGATTTCAACAAATGATTTCAATAAAATATATCACTTATTTATTTTGTTTTGATTTTAAATTTAGATTTAGATTTAGATTTAGATTTAGTTCGTACAGGTATGTATGTGTATCCTTTTTTAAAATCCTCGCGCACTTTTCCAAATTAAATTGCTTATCCAAATCTCACTTCTCAACACAACGAATGTTCCGCACGGACTGAGTGAAGCATAAGCTTTTGGATTTCTGAAGAAATTTCCCGCACCGCCTACAATTGGTTTTATACTTTCCCACGCAGTGAACAAAATAAAAAATAAACTCAGTCCCGGATGTTTTTTTGAGGTCAAATATAGGACGATCTATTTTATTCTATATTTTCACTCAGTCTCACCTATGTATAACACATATGCATATAGTTGAGCATAAATATATAAAATATACGATCCAGAAACTATATGCACCAGTCCCACTCAATAGATGCGCTCTAATATTCTTACCCCACATTTGCTGGAGTAGCTTTTATTCCGCGAACAAACATCGGCACGTGCCATATATTTTTTATAAAAAGATTCGTATTTTTATAATCGGGATCTTTAAAAGAATATATGTATATACAGAAAGCACAGTGACAAAAATATATATTTTATATATACAGTGTTCTATATTATGTGTACATAATATGCTCCCGAAATGTTTTCAAAGCATATAGAATATAATATATAGAGATGTATACATATTGAAGAACCACGGGGAATCATTAATTTTAAGTGGTTGAACCATAAAAAACACACACAGACAGTGCGACAAAAGTCGAAAATTTAGTTGTTGATAGCAGATTCACCTGCATGGAATTTAGTGGGCGTTTGCAGCAATAAATATCAAAATTTCTGTCGCAAAAAAAAAGTGAAAGTGAATGAGACTCCCAAGAAGGCTCTAGTGGGAGATTGTTGATCTTGAAATACAAATTAAATAAGTTCATTTATTCTCCTTCATAATAACAGTAAATCCAAAAAATTTAAGTTTCTTGTTCAAATGACACAAAAGGATTAAGACTCTCTGTATTGCCTCCAGTATTTTGTGAAAGTTTTAAATATATATTGAAATATTATTTCATTTAGATTCTTAATAAAAATATTTCCAACATCGAACCTTATTTTATTATATCCCTATTATGAACCATTATATATATTTTATAGTCCAGGTGATCGAGTATATTTGTAATCGAAAGTTAGCATTTGTAACTGATTTCGTACCTTAATAATTACTTTTTTTTGTGTCGATATCATCCCATATTAATGACCTGAGATTTAAAGCACAAACGATCAGAAAGCTTTACATTTTTATATTCAATAACCATGCTACCTTCCAAGATATTTACTATAGGGTATTTTATATTAAACGATGTATCTATATAAATCTCTGTAGGAAATCGTGAATATTTCTGTATTTGTCATAAATAATCGATGATAAATAAATACACATCTGTAGCATACGCTTTTAGTTTAGTGCTTAGTTTATAAGTATATGTGTCGCCACTAAATTATCATAAATTTATGATTTATGTGTGTTATAAATAGTCGCTTGCGATGTTTCAATTTGTGATCACATAATAAAATACGAACTCGAACACATGATAAATTTATAAAATATAAAAAATTCTATATTGAATTTGCATGCGATATGTGTGTTTACTTGTTAAACTAATAATTTGCTTTGTTTTGATATAACGCAACACCTTAACCCAAAACAAAAAAATGCAAAATCAAAATAAAAGAAAAGGAAACTGTGAGATTTTCACTTATCTAAAACGAAGAAACAAAAAATAAGACATAAATCAGAGAAGCGTGTCGCGTGCCTGTGGGCAGGCCCGTGTTTAAATTTTTTTTAAAACACAATGGAAAACAAGAAGAAAATATAAATACAAATAGAAAAAAATAGATCATAGAAGATTAGGAGGAGATGGTCTGGGGCTAGTGCCAAGTGGAACGCTCTGCTTTGAGTAATTGAAGAAATTTATTGGCTCGCGTTGTCTGTTGATGTGGAACAATTAAAACGGCATTTATAAAGTTCTAATTTCAAAATGTTTCTCATATCAAACTGAAAGATCTAAATGCGATAAAAGAAAGGCAAAAAGGAAAGGCCAACACATATGAAATCTGTGTAAAATTTATTTATGCAAAACGCCTTCAAATTACCATTGAATTCATTCATTCAGCTGTTCGGTTTCATAAAGCAAATGACATGTAAAATTCAAATAATTCGAAATATGTTTTCAAAGAACTTTGCAAATTAACGATCAGAATATGCCGCTGACTGCGTACATCAAGTGGAAAATATAAAAATGAATATCAAAAATAAAAAAAAAAAAAAAAATAGAGAAAAAAGAAATGAAAACTACAAAAAAAAAAAATGATTTAAAAAATAGCAAAATGAGAAATTGAATGTATTAAAAAATGCTGGCAAGACAACTCTACATCGATATACGACCATCATAAGCAAAATGAAAAGTAAAAAAAATTTGGATTATTTATGTTTGAACATTTGTTGCTGTCCGTCCCAGTGTCCGGCCCCGCCCCCTCCAACAGCCCTCGTCCCAGTCTACCTGCCAGCGCCGCCCATTGAAGCATGGGAAGAATCTGCGAATGCCACATTTTGGCATCCTCTTCTAATGGACGCTGCTGGCAACACAAATGAAAGATTTAATGACTCTTCTAGTCAGCGCAACGATCTCTGCCCATCATGCTAGTATATATGTTTTCGATATTTCAGCGAAAGTTTATGCCATTTTCACATAGCGATAGACAAATTTAAGCACTAGTCATCGAGAAAATTGAAATTGATTTCAAACTTTCTAACAATCAAAGAATTTTAGAAAAAAAAAACTTAAATAAATGACATATTGGGACTCTGTGTTTAAAAAACTCAAAAGATCTATTAACTTTGTCTTAATGTGCCCTCATTCTTTAATTTAAAGTCAGAAGTCTTTTTATCACATTAGTTTAACTACAGAGCTACTTTATTCCAAAAAATCTATTAGTCTAAAACAATTTTGTATCTATTGAGTATTTTCTTTGATGAAACCGATTTCATAGAATCGTTTTAACAGAAATAATTCATTTCTACTATACCCACTTTAAGAAAGTTACATTTAAATTAAAAGAAACCACTTACATTTTTTAAAAATGCAATTAAAGTAAAATTGAAATTGAGCAGAGAAACGAATCTTTCATTAGGACTGCCTTGCTTTTTTTCCATGTAGATAATTTGAACAGTTTAGGCTGTTTGATCAACGCACTTTATGTAAAAGTCGCAGTCTTGTTGGCTAGTGTAGCCCTGAAAGTAGCCATGCAGGAGAGGCTAACCGAATTTTACGCTTTGTTGCAAACTCTGATAATAAATCATAGAATTTAATTTGCCTTGCAACAACGAGCAACGAGACAAATGCGTCGCTGCCATCAGAGAAGACACATTTAAAAGACTTTTTGGTAATAATTCATAATTGCATTGCTCTCGCTCGTTCTTCTGCGTCGTCGGTATCTTCTCTGTCTTCTGCTTGTATTTTGATGTCTTTATGTATGCATGAGTGTAGGTATGTATGGACACATACACAGGTTTGCATGTGAATGTGTTTGTGTGTTTGTGGCCTAGCGCCTTCTGCCAATTGAAGGCGTGCATTTGGTGCGATTTTGATCATTAACACAAATGAAACACATTTTTGTGGCTTTAGTCAACGGAATTGGGTTTATTGACGACATCGCGAACGTCATATTCCCTGGCAAAATATCAAAAGAATTTCTTAATTTGAGACACGAACTTCAGCCTGTGATTTTTGATTAACCTTTCTAAAAAAATGTAAATGTAAGAGAATCCTTAGATTTACACTTTATCACGAGGTATCTTTGACTATCTTTGACTCAAACATTAGCTTTTGTTTAAAAGGACTAAAATATGAGCAATATAATTTGGTAGACCCTTCCAAATTATATTTATTATTATTATATATTATGGCTACAAACTGTTTTTTCTCGATTCAAATTTATTTTAGATTATAAACTTCTATTCATAAATTATATTTTTAATTTGTTTTCTAAACTTGAAAACCACCGTAAAATGATAATGCTGTGTAAAGGTGATAAAGATCGTTACAGAATCTTTACTGTTGCATCGGGAAATTTACCTTGATGTGTTACAATTGAGAACGATGATTTGAAATTTAATGGCAAAAAATCTGAATCATTTAATCCTTGATTTTGGGGTATGATGGTCTCATTGAAGTAGACGTGTGTACGCTCGGTGCGATCGCGTTCCGATACGGTCACTTTATAGAAATTGGGACGAAAATAATACGAATGATCCGCCCAGGTTGCTTCCGGCGTTGGTGGTTTTTCAGATAACCAACTGAAGTGCATGTTTTACGTAATATTTTATGAATTTTTTAAGGTTTTTATATCGTCGTGTATTCAATATCGCGTTGGGATTTGTTTTGAAATAAAGACACTTAAATTTTAGAACAATTAAATATAACAACGGAATTTGTTGTTAATATTTTTTTTTTTTTGGGTTCGCTGATCGAGCTGAGCAGGGATATGTTGAATATAAAAAAATATATAGATTTGTCTAACTAAGTAGACACATTGACATATCCTTGCTCAGCACGTACAGCACGGGTCAAGCAATTAGATACAAAAGGGCCCACTCACACACGTTATATAATTTGTACTTAAATCAAATTAGCAATTAAAATATTATGAAGAGCGTCTTTTTTGAGAGTCCTTTGCACACATTCAGCTACACTTACAGCACGCACACACACACACACGCACAACCTATATTATTATTATGATTATTACAATTATTATTATTGTTATTATTATTAATATTGTATGTTAATTGTGGCTTGAAATTATATTTTGCTTTGCTTCAGATTTAATGTATGTGTCATTTGTTTGCGCACGATTTTAATTGCCAGCGACGTTTCAGCAGGTCCACGCGTCTCCACGTCCCGATTTCAAGTGAACATCGACAGTTCCAAATCGAAATTAAGGCCAATATATAAAAGCAACGCCAGTTCCTACCACACAAAGATGCGTCTCTATCGAAAAAGCAGCAGCAGCAGCCACCGTCGCAGTCGCAGTCTCAGTCGCAGCCAGAGCAACAGCAGCGACGTCGGCAGCATAGATCAGGCAGCACTAATACCTATATAGACCCACTCACACACACACACACACATACATACACTTCTATATATCGTATGGATCTTCGAAAATATGGCTGCCAATGCTGAGGACTGTGCTATAAAGTAGGCAGCAGCAGCCTCTGTTTCAGCATTGGCAGAGCCAATGAACGATATATAAAAATGAGAATTATTATAAAACATATAGAAAATTGGAAATATTTGCCATATGACAAGTCTCCGCAAGCGTATGCGTTTCTATATGTATGCGTGTGTTTTATGGCCAATAACATAGAATGCGCCATGTCTTTGCCCCCGTCTTCATCTCTTGATCTTCATCTTGATGTTGGTCTTGGTCTTGGTCTTGGTATTGGTATTGGTATTGCGCTGCCCAATATTTAACAGTTGTCATTTCGAATTTCGAGCTCGAAAAGGTGCAAATACGAAATTAAATTTCGCGTTTTTTGATCTTAGGTCATGCACACTATTATACTAGATATATCCATATATATATACATATAAAAATATATATATATATCTGTATATGATATGTATGTATGTATGTAATTATGTATGTTTATTCCAAAAGGAAATAGAATTTATTAGTTATTGCAGCTGAGACGACATAAAATTTATTAATATTTGCTCATTAAAAATGGTCGAAAAAATGTTTAAAAATAAATGCAGTATCTAGACTTTTTATAGCTTGGAGACGCAAACATACACACGTACTGTATACTGTGTATACATATATATATATACGCTCATTATATCTAACTATAAAATATAATAAAAATTTATGGAATGCCAGCAATGTGTTTAACATTTTGTCAAACCGTTTATGCATACAACACATATGCACATAATTTCATTCGAAATTAATCGAATTCACAAGTGTTCGAATGTGTTCAATATGTTAGAGACCCCTTCTTATATAATACTGAATGTTATTGCAATTAGAATTTACATTTAGCATTTATCGTCTGCGTTGGCATTGAACAACATTTTAACCAATTTTCCAATTACTCAATTGATCACCATCAATCACTTACGAAATCTTTTTATTATAATCCCCCTAAGATTATATTTATTAATTCGAACTATGAATATTACTAATATCGAAAGAACTTTTTATTCGAATTTAAGCATCAATAAGATCGGTTAGTTATGTAGCAAAGGATACACATTTTGCTTATAGGGTATTCTTTGTGCCGATTGATATAGGGTATGTATCGTATTGATTTAATGCACCCTATATGTAGCAATTATAGTATTGATCTAATCAGTCTGAATCTTTATGTTCCATCATGTTTTTTATTGCAAATAAAATGGCAATCGTATAAATCAGTATAAATATTTGTAATTTCCTCTTGTGCGTTTAAAAATCATACAGAGCAGTCGGACCCAGTCGACTAAAAAGTATGTTTAGTTCAGCTATCAATATGTATTTCAATAAACATAAATTGTTTTCTACTTATAGAAACTATTTTTCCTATTTGAAGGATAAAATTGGTTCGGTATAAAATATCACATTGAATTTGACAGATTTCTTTTGGTTTAACAATTGTCAATATAGATAGTGGAAATTAAACCATAAATTATAAACTTAATTAATACGTTCGTTATTCGAATAGCTTACTTAATTGAAATATACAATCCATTAGGGCGGAGTAGACGTCACAGTCACATGACGAGATATGAAAAATCAGTGCAACAAATGCGCGACAAATAATGCCATTTGGCCAAAACGAATCATTTACAATAAACCATCTTCAAACGAAATGGAGCGCACCATAAAAAGCTTCGTGCGGCTGCCACAAAGGAGGCGACACTTGAACGATCGGTCGATCGATAGATCGAGCGGCCTTTTCGATTGATAGTGTTCATATGCCACTTGCTAGATCTTCGAGGAGAAAGAGACAGAGAGAATGTAAAAGAGAGAGAGAGAGAGCATATGCCCATCCCAGCCCAAATGGAACGTGGCGCGTTCTATGATCTTAATGAGGAGCCATCAGACCCAGTTTCTGGGTGCAGTGGCAACACACCGGGTCGATCGGTGTAGCCAAGCGACGGAAAATGTTTGCAAATTTCATGGAAGCGTGAAAAATCAAATTCAAAATACCTATACACTGGGCTAAAACGTATAATTTGTGTGTTTGTGTGTATTTATTTATTGATTCTCAAAACAAGACCCCCAAATACAACTCGTAGAAGCCCAAAAGCACTCATCAATCATCTTGAAAATATCATTGAAATTTCATTTTGCCATTTTACAACTCGTAAAGAGCTCGACAAACCATACTGAAAACCACATAAATCCATTTAATTAGCAAGTATATGATTATTTAAACACCTAATTACTTGCCCAAGCCAAGCCAATGAACCAATAGACACAGAAAAACAAAAGAATTCTAGTATTGGTATATTGAACACATAAATTTTGAGTCACAACTCACAAGTCACAAGTCGTAGACCGCCCAGAAAAGCCACACAAATATCATTTTGTCGTTGTCATTGTTTAATTAAGATGTTCAACTGTCTAACTGTCCAACTGTTCAACTGGCCGACTGTCCAATTGTCCAAAATTCCAACTGTCCGACTGTCAACAATTAGTCAGATAAGCCGTCGCTCGCTAGGAACCGTATGTCATCTACCTCGTCTATGAATATCTTTATCTATATGTGCATCTTCGCATTTTCCTCGGCAGCATCTTCTTCCCCTTTTCCATTTCATTTCATGCTTTCACACGCATAAATTATATGTTGCTATATATGATGCTATACACATGTCACAATTTTATATTTTAAGCATACGTTCGCATAAAATATAATCAAAATATCTATTCTATTTTTATATTCTACCGACACTCTTTCACACACAATAGACACAAAGATATTTTCCTTTATGTCGAGACGCTGCACTGAATTGCAAATACATACGACATAAGACGTTGGTGAAATGGCGCATAAATATCTGCTAGATTAAGAAAATCAACACTTTCTCTCAAAAAGTTGAAAAACGTCTGTAGCTTGACAATAATTTTTTCTTTTCAAGCTGAAAGTATTTCTTTCCATTATGAATATCTGTATAGATATCTGTATAACGATCCATGCATAGATGAGGACGCACTTAAATATATTAATATAGAATACTGTACAGTATTTTATTGCATTTTTTATAGAAATGGTCGCCCGTTTTAGCAATAATTAAATTTGATGTGAATTCTAAAACTTACACAATTTTTGGAGAGTTACTATAAGTTAATATAAATTTTGATACGTACCAGTTACGTTTCCGCCTGTTGTAGGCAAGGGCAATTTCTCAAAGGCAACACTTCTGTATGTTACTTCCGATTTACCATTAACGAGTTCGCTCTGTATAATAGAGAAATACGTTAGGATAAAAATATAATAGAAAAAAGAGGACAAATAATAGATAAACAAAAAGATAAAGCTAATTTTGAATTTGTAACCAGAGAAACTA
>JBANCZ010000937.1:0-26685 GCA_037040025.1 Sphaerogastrella javana | reverse complement strand
ACTGCAGTTATAGGTAATATTCGTATTCTAACCACAAAGTGTGATTCTTTAGCCAAAGAATTCTAACAGAAAATGTTATTAATAACACTAAAAGATATTTATTGTGATATTGTTATACCTTTGCAAAAGTTTCATCATTCATGTTTATAATTTATTTAACATTAGACTAAGTAAATTGTGAATAAAATAAATTGTGGTCTTCAATTATTTTATTTATATTTGTATTGTATTTTTAAAACAAAGAAATTAATTGCATTTGCAATCGTCTAAACATCGATATACAATTACAATATTTATTATGCAGCCCTGGAATACTGTCCCGTTGATCTTAATTGCCAGTCACCTAAAAATCAATCAGTTCATAATTGCCAGTCAGTTGAAAATCTAACAATCGCACATACGATACTTACTATGCAACCCTGAAATACTGTCACATTTGGTCTTATTTGCAAAACAACCAATTGAAAATCCAACAGCCGCTGTGCGGGCTTGAAATTAGATTTAAATTGTACATTAAAAAAAGAATTCATACACATTAAGGCACAATATTCTCCGAAGAAATATTTATTCGAAATTGAAACTCAAAACTCAAACTACTATGCTACCCTCTCATTGTAAGTATTAACCGAAATTTAGTGTTTGATCATTTTCCCAGTCTATCTGCAGTATAATTTTTTTTCTTTTAGCAGGCATTCCCTCATCCATTTCATTGCCAGATATTTGATTGGCTTACGGCCAGCTGGGATATGTAGGCGCTCAGTTGGCAACATGTTGACCGCAGGCTTAATTGCAAATGAATAATAATTTTGACGGCTCCCTAAAGTCACACTCATCCTTGAGCGGCTGGCAAGGGTATGCAGATATATAGTATAGTATGCAGCTAGTGGTCCACAATTGCGATGCAGACATAAATTATAAGCAATGTTTCCGAACCCTGCAGGCGATGCACGTTCTGTCGTTGAGTTTCTCACGCCAAGGCGCTGGCCAGGCCAAATAAAAAAGGAAAAAAATAGTCGAACGAAGGCACCGAGAGCAAAAAACAAAGACAACGACGAAGACGAAGTGCAAGACTTGCCTGAAATCTGTTTTTGGCCAATGCATAACATTTTTTAATGTGTTCTCCTTTTCTCTCTCTCTCTCTGTCTGTCTTCTAGTTTGTTGCAGTGACTGCAATTCTATGTGTGTCTATTGCTGACCTCTTTTTCTTGGCCATGTGTAGGCCTTAACTGGTTGCCCGCTGGAGAACTGTTTTATTGCCAAGCCCGGCTTTGTCTGTTGCTCTGGCCTGGTTTCGCCTGGCAGCCAAGCTAATTAAGCTGTGCCAATCTGCATGGCAGCGCAGGAAAATGCAGGTCTAATCAAGCAACAGCTGTTGGGGGAAAAAATACCATAAACTATTTTTTATTTTTGGGTTGCTTAGCTTGGCTAAACAATCAGTGAATCAGTGTCATGATCTCGAACTTGAGCCCCCATGCTGTTGGCAGATAGATCCAAAGATGCCCATGCCTGCCCAGCTCAAGCTCTATAGATGTAGTAAATAGAGAGCCAAATTGAAAAATACTCAATGGTTTTTTTAAAGTTGTTGCTGTTGCTGTTTTGGGGCTCAAAGTCAAGTTGAAGGTTCAATGAAATGCGGCAGCTGCAAATGCTATGCTCTTGCACAGCTTTTCAGCTTATTTTTTTTCGGCCTGCGAATCGCATACATTACGATCGAGCAGCCCAAATGTGTGCAGTATTACTCTACCCATACAACAGCCAGAGCCAGAGCCATAGTCAAAGCCAAAACCAAAGTCGTGATGATGTAGCGAGACGCAGCCCGCTTCACTTCGCTTTGGATCATAGCAGCTTTAACTTGGCTTTGGCCTATGCCAAAATATTTTCGCCTGGGCCGCATGCTTAAAACGAATTTAATGATGCTGCTACCCGCAACATCCTCTCCACTATCGTCTTCGGCGTCATGGCTGTCTCTGGCTATAAGATTGACTGTCTATCTCAGCTCATGTCTGCCTGCATGCGACCGGCAAGACGCTTCGTCTCTCACTAGCTCACTCACACAGTCTGTCTGTCTGTCTGCCCGTATGTCCGTCCGTCCGTCCGTCCGTCCATCTCTGTGTCAGCCGCTGCCAGCCATATGCTCCACGTCTGCGCATGCATGTCGCCTGCTCTGGCGGCACGGTTTACACAGATCGCTTGGCATAGACATGCCAAAACGTTGACTCTTTTTATTTTTAGCTGATGTTGGCTTTGTCTGCACAGTGGTTCAAGTTAAGGCAATAAATATTACATATTTAAATAAATTAAATCATTGGATAATTTTTTACGAAGAAAAATATATTATATATTACATATTAATATTAGTGCTTTGATTATTTCCAGCCTGAATCTTAATTTAAGTTTAAGTTTAGCTTAAGTTTAGATTTCCTTATTTTACACCACTGTGTTTTCTGCTGCATTTTAAATTGCTTTCCTGCCTAACAATGGCCATTTTGTTGGGCCCTGTTGCTGAGTCTGCGAGCTCTTAAACGCTAATAATATACATTTTTATATGCATTATTTCTGTCACGATCTCGTTGGCTTTATATCTCTATAGAGCACAGCGTGCGATGCCTTTATGGTAGACTTCGACTTCGAGTATGAGTTTGAAGCACTCAAACCAAAAATGCAAGTACCAAACACCAAGCACCAATAACCAACTGCTTTCGACTTGGAGTAAATCATATGTGCAATGCGCTGTTCATGACCGTCTCATGGTCATGTTGTCCGGGGTGTACGTGTGTGTGTGTGTGTCTGCCTGTATGTGTTTGTGCACAGGAAACTAACAAGCTGACGTTGCTTAATTGAAGTGAGATACGTCGGTTGACATCCTCAATTAGTTGCATGTAAGTTAGGAGCAGTAGCCAGAGATCAAGCCACAGTTGGAGCCACAGTCAGAGCTCAGTTAAGTGCGTCAAATGGTCAGCTGAGAACAGATTTGATGGCATAGAAACAGTTTTATAGGCTGGCATCAAGCGGGCAACCTAGTGACCTATTAAAAAAGATCGTCTTGTTGCAGCCGGCGGCTGTTTACCGTTAGTCTGCACTCGGCTTTGCCACATGCCAGGTCTATCCCGCGGTGATTGCCATGCCAACAGCAGCAGCAGCAGCAGCACTAACAGCTCCAGCTCTAGCTTCAACTACAACTGCAACACCAACTTTGGTAAAAATAATTCAAATGCTGAACATCGCTTCGCGTTTTGCAAAATGTAAATTTTCTCTTTGTATGCATGTATGAATGCGTGAGTGTGTGTGTGTGTTTGTGTGTGAATGTGCAACAATCCATAATGTTAATGAAGCAACCCATGGGTCTGACACTGAGAGATCTCTGCCATGACGTTCTTGTAGTTGTTGTCGATAACGGTGCTTCAAACATTCTCATTCGTAGGGAAGCAGGCAGAATGTAGCAATAGATGCGTCTGCTGTGCCCTGGCACAAATCAAAGATCGAGCTTATTCAATTGAATTTTTTTTTTTTTTGGCATCACGTCGGCAAGTTTGCCTTTGACTTTGTCGGCAAATAGAACACAGCGGGATAATACAGCCAATAGAATTGCCTTGCCATTGATATAAATCCCAAAGCAGACTCTGTTCCCAGTCAAATGAAGTGCGCGACTATTTAAACTGAAGCTGACCACTGCATCAGAGTTCCAGGGCCAGCGCCATCGCCATGGGCAGCGCCAGGTATCGTTGGCACCAACAGCTTCAGACTCAAGTCTTTCTTTGAGACTTTTCTTTGATTGTTTTCGATTCTATTGATTGCTTCGATCGGCAGCCGGCGCAACAGCAACAACAGTGGCAACAAAGTTCAATCACGATAAGTCAGGCAGCAACAAATAAATAGCACAACGCCACAACAACAACTTTCAGCAAGTTTTTTTTGTATACCCTGCAGCCATAAGGTACACCGAAAGGGCATATAAACTGTGAGTTAGTGAATGTAACAACAGTTGCTAAAGATTTGCCATTTGCTCAAAGTTCACTAAATTTAAAACGCTTTTGAAATTTGTAAAAAGAGCTCAAATAAACGAGATACGTGATATATCAATACATTGTGAAATAGTATTTTTCAGTAAATATGGCAACCATGAAATATCGATAAAATACTATATCGGCTTATTCGACTTTTTGCGCAAACCTGAGGACTATACACTGTTATCGCTGATAATTAGTTAATGTTAAAGTTAATTAAATATTGAAGTATTTATTATTAAATATTGAATTAATTATTCTCTACATTTTAAAAGAACCATTTCAAATAATTAAGTAAAATATTCAAAATATACCGAAAATGTAAATGATCGATAAATCTGTACGACTGTGGGGCAACCCTAAGTTTTGTTCATACCGGAATAGTCAAAAAGTGACAAAATTGAAAAAGAAATAAAAGGGAAGAATTCCCTAGACTACTATTATTTCATCAATAGAATTGAAATTGAATGTGTGTATACAATCTTAAAGAAAAAAAACCAAAACAAAGCTTTTGGAATATTTGATCAAACAGTATTGAATAACACAAAAGAAGAATAAGAAAACATCAAGTACAATGAACGAAGAGAAACGAAAAGAAAGGAAAAAACTATTTATCATCAATAGTATAATAGATACTAGCACTCAAAATACCTGGAGGTAATCACAGTCCAACAAACGAATTCAATGCAAATTAAATCGGGCCAACCTTATAAATAATATGGCACAATACAAAGCGTAATGAGCTGGTAATGTATGCAATATCTAATAGCACAAAAGGAAGTTCAGCCCCCAAACACATTTAAAAAGTGGAAGTTCTAACACTGCATTCTTCAGTTTAACTTTACCCGTGAATTAGTTGCTATTGATTTAGATTGATAGGCACTGGGATATTACGACCTACTTAACCAACATGATGAAGAATATCATTGCCTTGGCTGTAGTAATACTAGCCATAGGAACAATATGTGATGCTGATGTAGGTTATAATTGTATTTTATGTAAATTTTATATTCAGTAAGCAATTTTTTAATTTCAGCACCCAAATCTAGTTCGACAACTGTCAACATTGGAACGTGAAAGCCTGAACAAGGATGAAATGATAGCCATGCTCAAAGTGAAAACTGCCGAGGAGGAGGAGTTGTTGAACAAGCAGGAGAACCTTATTAGCACATTACAGTCTGAAGTTACCAAATTGAAAGAACAAATCGAACATAACGATAAAAGTCTATCGGATTTTATGCTTGAAACGAACAAATGCTATGCCACTAGCTGCCTATGCAAAGCTACAGGAGTGCACGATCTAACAATACCTGGTAAGGATGCATTTGCAGTATCCTGTGACTCAAGCCTAGCGGGCTCTGGCTGGACTGTGATCCTGCGTCGCATCAATGGTAGTGTGGACTTTAATCGAAAGTGGAGTGAATATCAGAGGGGTTTTGGTGATTTGGACGGCGAGTTCTTTATAGGTCTTGATAAGCTACATCAAATTACCAATTCTCAGCCATACGAATTGTATATATATCTCGAGAATTCGAGCAACGAGTCTCGCTATGCTAAATATGACAGCTTTAAGATTAAGGATGACGATGCTGGTTATGAAATCAGTTCACTGGGTGCTTATTCCGGTACCGCAGGCGATGCCATGACCCATCACAATCATATGAAGTTCTCAACCTACGACGAGGACAATGACGATAGTTCAAGAAATTGCGCTGATGAGAATAGCTCTGGCTGGTGGTTCAAGAACTGCTATCAATGGTAAGTATTAAAGTAAATGTCCATTCATATAATATTCTATATAATGTTTGTGTATTTTCAGCAATCTCAACGGACCATATAGGAGCGGACTCTACTGGTATCCATGGCAAAGAAATTTACTTAAATTTGCACAAGTTATGATTAGACCAAAAGCTCATTAGGACATCTCGTTATTGTTGCTTTATTTTTGTTGGATCGAAAAATAAATTGCTACTTTATTAATAATCTGACGAGAACGTTCTAAAATTGAATTAGAGTATTAGTGCTCAAAGCCTGCTAAATGTTATAATACTATTAAATTTATCGTGTATAAATTCACATTGTATTGCTACACTTAAATGATCTCATTGCATAGGTTCGACTGATATTTCAGAGAATTTTTAAAAAAACATTAGGTTTCTCTCGGTCTCCGAGAGAGACTCATACTGAAAGCATTCGTATCTGTCCGGTACTTGAGGCGTGAACTTGACTTGACCACACGCACGACTTATGATGCGGATGGCTCCAACACTCGATGCTGGGCACTCAGTATTCGGTACTCTGTATTGGGTATTCAGTTTTCGCTACCCAATGAGCAAGCATAAATTTTACGTACTGGAATGGGGCCCGTCTGCCATTAAAATTATTATAACCGACAAATTCTAGAGCAATCAATGGCAACAAAATGAACAAAAGCATAGCCCAAAGACAAGTGAAATCTGAAGAGTGTGCATTAATTATCACCTGTGTGCATGAGTATGTCTGTGTGTGTGTGTGTGTGTGTGGAATGGTAAAGGAACAGAAAATCAAATCAAAACAAATAAACTATCAGACACTCGGTTGGACGTAGTGGATGGGCTATGCGTAGAGCAATTATAAATGCGAACAGATATACTCGCTCATGCGCGCAAGTATCTGGTAAATCGATTAATAAGTGGCACAGCGCGTGTATCTTGTATCGCGCATCTAGTATTTAATATCTGCTGAGCGGGAATTGTGGCATCCATCGCCTAGTTGCGCTTGGCAGACCTGTGCGTGCGACCTGTTAATTATGCCTGACTGAAGATGGTCAACGCTGATGCAGTTACTCGCTGTAAAATGCTTGCCTGACACACAAAAAAAAAAGCATAGTGAGCAGAAGCCAAAGCAACTAGCCAGAAACACTATCGTATCGAATGCGAATACGAAAATCTATCAAAGTTGTTGGTGCTGTTGTTTGTGTCTGTGTTATGCGTAACTAACGGTCTCCACGGTATGCCCAGTGGCATCGATGGTATTTCAGTCAGTATGGGTAATTGCCGGAGAACCAAGAAACTGTAAATTCTTAATTGTGTGTAACTTTATAAAGATATTTAAAGAGAGGGGTGTATGCCGCTTGCTACTTTCTTTGGCTATGGTCTTTCTAAGCGAAACTTTGGTATTTTATCAGCTAAAATTTCCTCTCTATCATTATAAAAATTAATTCGGTTCTACACGTCATTCAGAAACTGCTATGTAAAAGAATTTAACTTCCTATTTTTATTGCTTACATTTTTATATATCGCATGTCGTTTCATAAAATATCGATAAAATACTAGATCAGCTTATTGCACACAGCAACTCTGAACTGAACATTATGACACTATCGCTGCGGCGATGGCAATTATAAATAATTTGTTTATATATATTATAAAATATTTATTATAAGTAATTGTTTCGATTATTCCATAAATTTAATAATAAATATAAATTTCTAAAATATTTCACAAAAATATCCAAATGGAAAGTATCGATAAATGAACAGGTAATTTTTATCAATCAATGTTTTCAAACAAAAGTTTTAATATAAAATACAGAGGTAATAGACGTAATTATTTCATTTATTTTTTTTATATTATTTGTTTAATAAAATATTGTTTAGTATATTTTGATCGATCGATTTTCTAATTGGAAGTACACAAATACTTCAAGCGTTTAAGTAAAACAAAAAGAGTGTGTACATACGAAATACCAATATCGAACTTATAAAAAATCGATATATCAATAAAAGAAAATTTTATCAGATCGTGAGTAGCCCTGACTAATTTTTAGCACGTTATCGGCGCCAGCGTTGCCAGCTAGAAATAGTTTTTTTTTTCGCCAAATGAAGTGTTTATAAATAAATGTTCCATTTGCAATGAGAAATTTACAAATAGTCAAAGCTGATTTACACTGCGTATTTATTTTAAGTGTACGCTTTAAATACTGTCTAGTTCAGTTGATGCTTTTCCGCGTAGAGTGAAGCCTTTTCATTATATGGTTGTTGCTTTCGGGGCGGTGGCAGCTGTTTTGATAGCTAAATAAACTATTAACCGATTAAAATCGAACAGGCAGCTAACCAAACTGGCAATCAAGCCCATTCAGGCAGATATATGAGTAGATATTTATGTATGACTCTCCGCATAGTCCCTACTCCCGTATGCGTTCTCAAAATGCACTAAATTAGTAGACGCCTCTGCATTTCAAGTGCTGCAGTGCAGTTGCCCCCGGAGCGTGCCTTTCAATTTAATTTTGAGCATTAAGTTCAGGCCCATTCTTTCTGAAATGTACACACACACACAGAGACTAAACAATTGGGCCTGAGTCAAGGAACGCATTGTACACGGCGAGAATGGGTGAGTATATTACTTGGCATCACATTAAATATTTTTTTAAGGTTTTCCAATTACTAATTGATCATTTTAAAATTTCATTTCAGATATGCATGGAGTAACAGAACTCGCAGAAATGCATGGAAATGCCATTGTTGAACATTTTTTTCTTGATGTGTAATTTGATTTGTGGCTCTTACCTTGCCATAGCTGTTCAGTGGTCCATTTATCCAACGATCTGCCTCCAAGCGTCCGCTGAGCAGAGCTCCGGTATCCGGATCGATGCGTTGCCATTCACGCACCTCGCGCTGAAATGGTGAACGGGAACCTCCGGCAGCGTTAACGCTGATGCTGCTGTTGCTCCCAAGACGATGATGATTGTGATGATGATGATGATGGCTCTGGCTGTGATTGTTTGTTGTTGCCACTTCCATGTTGCGGTTGCTGTTGCCGTTGCCGTTGCTATTGCTCCTTTCGTGCTACTGTGCGCTTTTAATTTGCACGCTCGACGCGCTCGAGCTGCTCTTGTTCTTATTTATGTGGAATTGTTGTTGTTGTTTTTGTTGTAGTTGCTATTATTATTATTGGAGGGCTGCTGCACTGGTTCTGCGCTGGGGCCCAATTCGCTTGCTGTCTTACTGTTCGCTTGCCTATTTGAAATTATTATTTATTATTATTATGCTACCGTCTGCTATCAACAGTCCACAGTTTTCAGTGCTCAGTCCTCAGTCTTCCGTCTTCAGTCTTCAGTCTTCAGTCTGCCGTCGCCTTCAGTCAGTCGTCTGGCTTCTACCGTCTACGGTCTTCGTTACTAAATTAATGGCAAGTTTAATTTATTATCATAATAATCATTTTCTCGACGTTCTAGGCATGCTACTGTGCACATCTCATATACAACCTGGCCAGTCTTTGGCCACCACCCCCGCGTGGCCCCTTTGCCTCTGGGAAATGTCTATGCTAACTATGATAATTTTCTTTGCTTTTTCTTTTGCACGCTTTGCTGACTGTTTTGCTTTTATTTATTTATTATTTCGTTTTCTCTCTGTTTTTCTTTTCTTTCTTTCACGGTCTAATTTGAGCTGCTCTTTTTGCCGTTGTGACTGTGTGTGTGTATGTGTGTGAATGCTGAAATGACAAGAGCAGAATGTAAAGAAATTTCGTTAGTTAATTATATTGCAAAGTGTGAAAATGTTTTTATTTTTATTTTTTTATTTTTGTTTATTTGTATTTTATATATAATTTTTATTTGCTCGCCGCAGCGGAAACCGAGTGCCTTGAACTAACTTTGATGAACTCAAAACGCCGTGCAGATTTCTAATTAAATCTGCGGCCAACGTCCAGCGGATATGGCAGAACCTCATCACCAGAGGCACATTCAGTGGAGTGCCGCGTGATGAGAGCTGAGAGCTGAATCTAAGCTCAGTTGGAGTGGAGTGGAGCTTTCAGCACTTCGGCGGATGTCACAGTCTATTTCCGCTTGGATCACCAGAGGCTTGTAACGTGTGTGTGACTGAGTGAATATAACTTTATTTCCATTTGCATTTGTATGTGTGTCAATGTGTATATACGTATGCGTATATGTGTGTGCTTTAAGGTACTTAATTTAATTTGTTTTTGATGGCAGTCGACTGGCAGTCAGTCAGTGTATCTGCTATCCAAAATGCCCGTACTTGCCGCAATGACAGCATATCCATTTATTATTGTCATACTTGCGCAAGAATCTCATTTTCATTAAATACATGTGTTTGTGTGTGTGTGTGTGTGTTTATGTGCTGTGGTCAACGACATCGACGTGGAACATGGGTGATCACACCGCAACAGTGTTTCAGTCCATACAACATCATTATGTAAACATTTGGTAATGAATTAACAGATGTAATTGTCAATGTCTAAACATAGGAATTTTCATTAGTTTTGTTTTGTTGCGCCTATATTTAAATAAAAATATTTGCTCAGTGTGATCATATAATATATAACATTGAAAAATATTTATATAATATTTTAATATTAAATATTATACATTAAATATTATATATATTATATTATTTTATATTTCAATTTGCCTCTTTCCCTTTTCAATCTTTAATATATTATGTCAATTTCATTTATAGTATACTTCAACTTAATGAAGATAATATTCTTTTGGTCGATTATAATTCGACGAATGTATATAACATTTGTACCACTGTGCGCGGCACTGTCAAAACAAGTGTTCAGCGGCATTAACACTGAAACGCTAGTTAAGCCTAAATAAAAAACCAAATTTAGCACACAACAGCTCAAGTCGGCAGTTGCAATCCCCGAGACCCAGTTGCTCCGTTCCCTGTAAACTCTTGAGAGTTTTCCATTATGCATTGACCAGGCAAAGAGAGAGAGAGAAAGAGAAAGAGAGAGAGGGAGAAGCAATTTCACTCAACTGAGCTAAGCTGCGCTTGTGTGGCGGGTCCGCTAAATAGTAACTGTTACTTAGTTTTCATGCGGCTCATGAGCGAGTCGAGTCTAGTCGAGTAGAGTCGACTTGAGTCGTTGTTCAGGCATTAACTTCCTCATATGACGGTGACTATGACGCTGGGGCTAGCGCTAATAATGAAGCTAAAGCTGACGCTGGTCATGCCGTGAGTTGGCCAACACCAAAAAAAAAAATAAAGTCGAAAAAAAAGTAAATGAAAATATAAAAATAAATCAAATGAGAAACTCGTTTTCGCCGTTGAACTTGCACTCGTTTCGGCTATTGCGTTAGACGTTTAGACGGTTAGACTAGCCTCTTGTTTAGCACATGGCAATAAAATAAAAGTTGCTTGTATTTTATATAGTTTTCGGTAGAAAGGTTTTGTTGCACTTTTTTCCTACTGCTTCACGCATCTTGGCCGAAAACACACACAGACACAACTGCTTGTCTGTCTGTGGTTGTACATGTTTTGCCGGTTTTTACTTTTGGCCACAATTCTTAGTATGACTGTGTGTTTGTGTGTTTCTGTGTCTGTGTGTGTGAGCAGCGTCGATTGTGCTAATTAAATTTTAATTATGCGCAATTATGTATAATTAGAGTTCGCTCGCTGCGCATAAATAAACACTGAAATGCTGTGCAACGCAGCGTTGCAAATTTATTTGCTATTCATTTTGCCGTTTCCATCTCTTGGCCATATTCCCGCTTTGTGGGCTTTATCGGTGGATTTGATTAATTGGTCTTATCGCTGCGCTTGTCATCGCTAAAGGTTAGTCGCAGCTAAGATTGTATTAAACAAATTGTGTGCATTAGTCGCCCGAACGTGTATTAATGGGTTCCCATAGGTTCAGTTCCTGCAATCGAATGATATACCCAAGACCTGGGTTAAATTTCAATATACCCCACAGAGGGTATCTTTTTTATTCTTGGTGCGTCTATTTCAAGAGTTTGCATCTTTTTGTGCGAATGATTCGCAATGCTGAATAATTTATCACTTTGCAGAGAAGATTACGGAAATATGTAAACAGAAAATCCTATAGCTATTTATATTCTTTGGCCAAAATAAGAATAAGCTTTACAGAAATTGAGAAATTGTTTTAGTAGCACCTAGTTATCTCTACTTGAATCAAGAGAGAAATTAACTAGATCCGTTAACTAGAGAGCGTAACCCATACATTTTCTCAGCATGTGGCTTTATTCTGGCCTAGTTCGTTTTACAACCGCAAAAACCACATGGCCACCCAGAGCCGCTGCAGTGGCTCAAACGTGAGACGTTCAAGTCTACTTGGCAATCATGGCGAACCTTTTATAAGCACTGGCATCTGTTGCGAAGGTCAGTGTAAATAATAATGATAATATTATTATGATATTTTTACAGTTTGCTATTCACACACACAAAAAAAATTTCGTTTATGAAGAGACAAGGAAAACACTACAGACCGCAAAAAATTTGAAAAAAACAATTTATTTTTCATAATTACCAAAACGAAAGTCGATTCGTTGTGGATTTTGCGGTTGCATAAAAAAAAGTTTTATTTTTTTTGAACTGCTCTGTCATCTCATTATTCGACAGATGTGTCCCGAACAAATTTGTTATATTTACATTTCAATTCGATGCGTAATTATGGCACTCGAACACATTTAAATACATTTATATATTTATATTTATACTGTTTCTTTTCCCTCTCTCTCTGTCTGTCTGCTTTGTATGTAGGTTAATCTTGCTTTTTGGGTTTCGGGTTTTGTGTTACATGTGACAAATTAATACAGAAAACAGTTTTTGTTTCGTCTGGCAGAGATACAAGTATATTTCTATCTTTTTGGCCTGTTGATTGATTTATTTGCTTTGTTTTCGTTTATAAATAGCTAAAAATATCGTGTGGGCTTTGAGTCGACTCGAAATATTTGTATTTTTATATGGAATTTTATGCAACATTGCGCAGGCGTCACACAGTGGCATTGAAAGTGCGTAAATAGATTTACCATAATAATAATAATAATAGAAAAATACAAACATAATTATGAACAAAAAAATAATGTCAATTAAACATCTGCGCGTAAGTAGAATGTATTTCACAATCGTCTAACACATTTTGTTAGTTTCAACGCGTGCGCAACAGAAATCGTGCAACAATTGACCGATATGCAAATTTGTATACATTTTTCAGTTCACTTGCTGGACTCCCGATATTTGCATAATTGGCTGCAAACAGTTAGCATTCGTGTATGTTATTTTTTCTTGTGTTCTGGTTTGAATTTGAGCTGAGCAAAACAGAAGCACGCGCGTGTTGGAGCATGCGTCAGTTTGACAGCTATAATAAATACTAAAGACTTAGGCAACATACGCGGTTGTAAGTGACTGCAGGGGACTGCTGGAGCAAGAGGACTTCGTACAACAGAACTATAAATCCAACATAGTCGTTATTTAGTCGAGTTGTAGTCGTACAGATTTCAGAGTTGCAGATACAATATATATTGCTGATCAAAATCATTTGTAGCGGAAACTCTAAGAGCTGGAGACACCAAATTTGGTATGTGGGTTGTGCTCGGTTCAGACACATGTTTACAGATCAGGTTTACTTATACGAGAAATAATAAAAACAAATTCTTCGATGAAGTAATTAAGATAGAATTTTGCTATGCTTTTGATCGTTATAAGCGCATTAGATAATTCTCTTTCGTCATCTCCCATACGTCCATGAATTTTATATTGCATTTCTATGATTTTTTAGTCACAAAAAAAATTGATTATATTATGGAGTATACATAGATGTATTAGACAATTTTTCAAAAATATTATTATATACATATCTTACAATATTTCCCCTTATATCATTTCACATTCGCCAGCTCAGCCTAGCAACAATAATTCACTTCCTTGCTATGCCAGGTTCTCTTGTTGCTGATTGATTCTCCTTTCAACATTAATCTTGAAGTTCAAAAGCTTTGCAGGTATACTGACTGTATACAATACATGTCTCAATTTTCAGTATCTGAGATCTGTTTGATGTTTGGCTCAATCTTTCAGCAAAACTTTTGCTACATTTCAATTATAAATACTTTTTGATTAAAGTGCCGACCATTAAAAAGCAACGCCCCATACCTCAATTGATATATGTATGCCTCGTACAGATATATATCAGACCATGTGAATGTACTCATTTATATATATGTATATATCTTTGTCCATAACCACAAGCTGGCTTTTGTGCTTCCGTCTGCGTCATTTTATATATATGTATAACTATTCAGTACTTATTATAAATCTAACCCGATACGAGAGGCTGAGCCTTAGGTTTTATGTATGTAGTTATAGTTTTTTCTTTGTTGTTTTTATTGAAATTTTTTGTTTGCGGCTTTACACATCGCAGCACAGATATCTTTTTTTTCCATTGGAAAATAAATTCGTTTTTAATATAATTTTTTTTCCTTTTGGCATCTATTTTGTGGTCAAAGCATACCACAATGCTTTCGTTTAGCGTCTCTTATTAGGTACACGCAAATGTATCTTTCGGTTTGACTTCCGCCTGGCTCTACGTGTATCTGTAAATATATCTATATACAGATCTATAAATGTATCTGTATCTGTAGAATTGAACGCTTCAAAATGCGCAAATCGTGTAATTACACCCGCACTTGCTCGATGGGGGCGTTCCGATTTGCATTTGATAAATTAGTTAAATGAGTCAATTGCATTTAATCAAGCAACGTTTATTAAGCGCAAATTTATGACTCGTATTGTAATGTAATATACTGTTAGTAAATTGTAAAAAAAAAGCAGCAGCAGCAGGTTTTGTCATATCCCAGACTTACGCTCAACTCGGTTCTTTGCCCACCTTTTGTCTTGCCAAATTGCAAAAGCGAAATTACATAATTGCAAGTGCCAAAAGGCGCTGGTAACAACTTTGAGTACACTAGACTGGGTATACTCTCGGTACATTCACAGCACTGCAGGTACCACCTTCGAGACATTCACACTCTGCCCACAATTCCAGTACAAACTGGTAATTTGCTTTATAATTTATCTGTGTGTTGCTGTATTGTGACAAAAGTAACAGATATATGTGTATATTATAGACATCACTAGTTTGTATATCTTCCGTCTAATGAAAATTACTTTTTATGATTTCCTGCAACGCCTACAATGTGTGCGATCGTCTGAATGTGGATTTGATTTCCCAAAACGCAGCTTACATATCGTATGCGTAATTTCACTTTGACTATGCGTATGCGTAATATCTCATGAAATTTGAATCCCAGCTTGTGAAATTTCCCAATTTCACAGACTACAACGCGAAAGTGACAGCTGTAAAAATCTTCGGGAATCTTCGCTAACGATGTGACGCCCACAAATTGTTAGTAATTTACCTTAATTTATTTCTTACTTTTTTTTTTGCTTTGCTACCGTTACTTACTTACGTCTGACTTCACTTCACTTCACTTGTGATTTCTTTTTATCTTGGACAATATGCTCAATATTTGCGATGCTGATTAGCACCAGGGCACAACAAAGTCACAAAAGTGTGACCAGGCATTGTTTGAGTGCCCATTAAATTCGACCACCTCCCGTGTTTTGTTTGGTATGCAAACTTAGAGCATTTCGCTGATTATTCAACCTCATATTGACATAATTTGAGAGCGGCGTGAAAGTGGAATAGATATGAAATTTCCTATAAGAGATTGAAAAGTATGATAGCGTGATTTTCTAATTAATAAACGAAATCTTTGATAATAGAGTTTCAGCTTTAATTTGATCAGTTTAGCAGCTTAATGTTATTTCATTTTCTGGTATGGTTATACTACCTGTTCTTATCTCCAATTAATTTCATACAATTTCTACCTTCTACTTTGTAATATGCTAGGCTGAACATGATAATGAGGACATTAACAAACTGCTCCGATTATTTCCGCATGCAACCGAACAAATTGCACCAAGCAGGCGCAACAAAGAATGAATGAATTTTGATTAATTCAACTGAAATCAACAAAACAGAACACGGAGCCGAAACGTAAAAGAAACCCGCACAATTTCAGCTGTCAAAAAGCTGACAGACTGACGAATTGCCTGACAGTTTCTTTTTCTCTTATTCTTTTATACAATTTTTTGTTTTTCCCTTTTTTTCCAAATTTTTTTTATTGTGAATTGCATTCAAAAATTGACCGCTCGCAGCTTTGTTTCGTTATGAGGCCAAAAACTGACGAATGTATAATTAAATTAACCGTTAACTTGTGTAATTTTGGCTTGTTTTAGCCAAAAAAAAAGGTTAATGGCACCTAAGAGCAGTATTTATTCGTAGTCATTGCTTTTTATTAACGCGAAATGTGAAGAGTTCTGGTACATTCAAAACAAAAGTCTTAAGCAACGAACTCTTGCTGTAATGGGCACACGAATACACTCAAAACTTGTTAACTGCTTAAATAATATTATGAGAAATGCCCTTGTTCTTTTGGGTATTTTTCTTTCTGGTCTTCAAGAATTGGAATTATGTGTGAGTCATTACGTAAACGCGGGACAATTTCATGACGAAATGCAAAACGCACTGTGAACTTCGATTTACATATCCAGTTTACGTATTGATATACAAATATATAGTATATATATATATATATTCTTAATTAGCATGCCAATGCGAGACATCACAGCTGGGATGAAGCGAAACGAAACGATACAACGCGAAACGGCATACTTTGTAGACGAAGAGACACCCACGTATACGAGTATGAGTGTTTCAAGTACGATTTATGCAGCTGCTTTTTTGAAATTTAATTTTTGTGCTGCCTTCTGGGGTCTACAATTAAATGGCCATCATGCTTAGCGAGCTACACTTGCACTTAATAACTGGTTTTGCAGCGCATCAACACACAGATAGAGATACAGATACAGACACAGACGCAAGTTTTGCTGCAGCTATAGACAGCATATGTATCTGTAAATGTATCTGTATCTGTATCTGTATCTGTACATCTGTCCGCCCTGCGCAGAGTAGAGCGACTGACATCGAGTGTCATAACTTGAGCTGAGCTCTGAAACTACGAGTGGAACGCCTTCAAAGTCAAGTTCAATGACGTACTCATACTCGCCATGAAGTACTTAAAATGGTTGCTTGTTTGGCTCGCTAAGCCAAGATAAGATTAGACTTGTATTGTGCACAAAATAAACATCTAAACACGACTAAAAACAGTCCAAACTTGTTAACTAATTTATGTGATAAGGTTGATTGCGAACACTCTGTTTAATTTGCATACATAATAGGCCAAAACAGCAGCTGTTCGACAATATGTAGATACATATTTAGAATAGCGATTGATACTATGTGACAAAACAAAACGTTTAAGATTGTATAAAATACAAATACATTTAAGTAAACAACGAATTTATAAATAATGTACCTTGATGGGGAAATTGAATATTTAAAGGACAACAAAAATAAAATATAAATTTCATTAAATCTATTAATTTGCAAAGTGTATCTATCTGTAAATGTATCTCTATCTGTAGATATATGTGTATCCGTATATGTATCTGTATCTGTTTCAGAATCTTTGGTCGTATCTGTCTTGGCTTTTTACTACACTTGCTTCAATCTATATCTATATCTGTATTTGTATCTGTATCTGTATCTGTTTCTGATTCTGTACTTGCATCTATGCAAGCTTTTTGTTGCATTTCTTTAAATCTGGTGTTGCTGACCTACAGATTTAAGCAGCTGCTTGCATTGCGATCTTGATCCACTTTCCGTGACAGTGGTAAAGTCAGCTTTTCCCTCGTCAAACTGCTGTCCATCAACTGTCACTTAAGTGTTGCCAATTTCGTTGTTGGTGCTTTTACCATGACTATTACTATTACTATCACTATTACCGAGCGGAGCCGCCCAGTTGGCCTGATTGATGCCACACTTTCATTTATATTGTACTATAGAACAGTTGAATAATGTGCGAAATTTGTTTTTATTTTTACGACCATTTACCATTTGTTGCCCGTTGACAATGGGGCCTGACAAATCTTTAAACTTTCTTCACTTAAGCCGCACATTCTGCTTTCATGTTACGACTCGATGTACCTATCATACGATACCATACCATGCATATAATTATAGAGCACCCATACGAATACGAGTGTGAGTACTCGAGTGCTTTGCTCTGCGTTGCTTTGCTTTTGATTAAGTTGTTGCTATTTTGCCCATTGTGCGGCGTTGACAATTGAGACCAAACTTCAGCGGAAAATTGTTGCTAGAATGTGTCATAAAATGCTACGAAATCTGTCAAGATATCTCTCACAGTCTCAGCACACAGAAGCGTAGGTGAAAGTTGTTTTTTTTTTATATTATTTGATGTTGTTTACTTTATTTTTTGTTGTATTTTTATGGAGAGTAAGTTGTGGGTACTTTAAGATACTTTTTATGAGATGATTTGCGTGTGGAAATTGGAACGTTTGACATAAGTGGGATGAATGAAAGTTCTACTTGATTTATGGGAGTGTCAAAGAAAACACAAGTAATGAGTGAAAATGGGCTTATACATTTACAAAAGTTGGACAGGTCATCGTTAAGAATTGAAAAGGCAAAATCTTCTACAATAAAAGTATAAGGTCATAGTTTTTACTGTGAGTCATAGGAGCATAAAATTTATAATTGTAATAAAATTATTATAACTCAATGGATCACCTTATGACTGTCATAACCTATACCCAATTTGATTTGCGCGTTCAGGCGCCTTTTTTGTCATATCCTGCTAATAAAGTTTACAACATTTATGCCGCCTTTAGGCCCGACTGCCAAAACGGTAACAGGCCAATAAATAAAGTCAACAAACTGGCGCTTATCAGACTCCCAAAATCAAGCCCACATAAGTTACTACAAACAGCCACTCCCCCAGCCCGGCAACCCACCCACGCCTGCACTCGAATGTGACAAAATAAATGAACCGTTTGGCAAAAGCGAACAACCCACAAAATTATAAAAACCCAAAGCAAAAGTATAAAAGATACGAAAAAATTACTACGAATTCAGGAACTGCATATTAAATGAAGCGTAACGAAACAAAAAACGAGCACAGACAAAAAACTGTTGCCCCACACAACGTCAGTAGAGTTTCAACGAGTGAGTGGACACCATGGGGATTTGTGAGGGAGCTCTCTTAGGGCCAAAAGTTAATTACATGCGACGCCTACAACGGAAATGACAGCGAATCGTTAAGGCTTGTGTGTGGTCAAAACTTGGCTTGCATTTTTTTTTTTTTTTTGAAAGTGAAATATGAGCTGGTCTACATGTATAAATTCGGAAATGCCCAAACTTGAATACCCTGTTAGCTGCTGTTGTATGCAAAAAATTGCAGTCTATTAAAACTTCATAAACTATTCGACGAATATTCTATATATAGTTAAAGTAGCTAATAAATGTGGCTATATTTCATACAAATAACTTAACCATTTTTTGGTCAGAAAATATAATTTCATATTGACTCGTACTACAGAGATGCCTAAGTTATTTATAGTTAAAATCGTTAAGATTTAATTGCTCCCTAGCACACATAAAACAAATAATAGAAAATTTTCTACTGACCCTAATTCGCTGTCTTCGTAACGAAAGTAAATACTCAAGAGCAGCCTACTCACATCTTTTCTAGACATTTAACTAATGGCTACTGCAGAGACGACTAAAATACAAGGTATGTTGAAGTTGAGCTCATTGTGTATTGATATTCTTAATGGTTTTTGGTTTTTTTTTTTTGTTTTTGCAGCAACATACAGTTTAAGGTGATGCTTATAATTTTAACACTTTTACTTTTATGATTTTTGTTTTCGAGTTTTATTTTTGTGCACAACTGACAATAAGAAATTATAATTTACATAATAATTTAGCGGCGTTTGTTGATTGATTTACTGTTTCTTGAACACAGCCTTGAAACTGTATGACTCTTGGCTGAAATTGTTGCCGCGTTTGTCGCCTGAGTCTTTTGTATGCCCTTAATTGGATAAAGAAAACCCGAAAACCGAAAATCGAGAAACTGAAAACATGCAAAACATAAAATATAGATAGCCAAAAGGTAAATTTGCATTTTGGAGTTGGCGGAATTTGCATGAAATCTGCGCAAAATGGTGAGCAAAACATTTTTTTTGTGAATACTGGGTGGCAGTTAGGTTTTCAGATAGCTCGATTAGAAGTCTGACAACCAGATTTACATAAATGGAGTTTAAAATATATGAGTAGAGTGCAAAGGATGAGTTTGATGAATATTGCGAATTTGTGTTTTTTAGTGGGCATCTAACAGAGGGCAATAATTCAAAGCAGATAGAAAATTGACAATACATGTTTATGTTTAGAAAATATATTAGTTGGTTTAGTCACAAAAAAAGAAATTTATCTATGGATGGTGAAAGATTTTCGATGGTTGATAAATACCAAATTTGCAACTTTATTAAATCTTTATAGCTAATCTCGTCAATGCATTAGGATTTTATCTTATAGAATATGTTTATATTCGAACGATCTGAGACCAGTCGAAACATGTTCCTGTTTGTTCGGAACACTTAAGTAGCTGAAATGTTGTCTGTCGACTTAAGATCGATTCGACAGTTCAATGCTGAGAGTACTAGATATATATTCTATTATACATATAGAAGTATTTGTACAGTTGTGCTTATTACGTATCCAATCTTAATAACTCATTAGAGAAACTCTGCTGTGATTCGCATCTCTCATGCGAGATTTTGGCAAACCTCTGCTCACAAACATAACCAGCATTCTGTCTAATTTACATATCGATTGTCAATGTGCCGTTGCTTTGTTCTGTGGCGTTGACCTGTAGTACTGCCAAAGAACTCGTTTCCCACCACTGGCTTTCATCTGGGATTGAGTAAGGTTAGGTTACACTCTGTATAAATGACGAATGCCAGTCAACGAACGCCAGTCAACTCTGGCTCGAGTTACCGAATGCCACGTTCTATGCGGATCAGTTATAATCCGCCACGCTTTCCTCTCAATCCTATTGCTATCTTTTCCTCTGTCCTGGCGTGGGCGGCCTGTTTCAATGATGACAAATATTGGGCACACGTGTGCTCTCAGTGATCAAACAAGAACTGTCGGCATTGCGTCATTTATGGTTATGGTCATTGTGGTCGTTTCAATTGGTGATTTGGCCATTTGTGCACATTATTCCACATGGGCCACACGTTGCCCATAAAACTGCATTTTATGATCACTTTACAATCTTGCGTATATGTTTATATACCATACAGACATACGCATATATATATATATATATGTATGTTATATCTATGAAAATATTGAGGAACTGAAACTGGTTCAACATGAAAATGTCCAAAATTAAAAGTTTAAAGTGCACGTCTTCGTCCGACCATAAAGATTTGTATCTTTATGAGTATTTTTAGGGGAAGCTGGAGATGGAGGTGGATGTGGAGGTGGTTCTTGGTCATTGCTAAACCGTTTCAAATGCGTTTTAGCCAATGGCTCAGTATGTGGCATAGTTCTATGACCTTTTTGGCTAAAACAATGCCAATTGTAAATAATATATATGTGTATATATACATGTGTATATATATATAGTATAGACAGACGAACTTGTATATAAAGCAAGTAGTGTTTAGATGCTTGCCATTTGATTAGCGCTGACACTTTGCCCATAAATAACCAACTAAAACATGTGGTCCCAGATGGCAACAGCGCCTACCCCGACACGCAAAAGTACTTAACAATGACCAAAGAGTACTTAAAAGGCTAAAAATGGTCAACGACAAACTAGAAATGGCTAGACAGGCAGCAGAAACAGAGCCTAACAAGCCAACAGTTACGGCTTCTGCTGCTGATGGTGCTGCTGCTGATTTTTTACCTTGGCCAAGAAAGACAAAAGGATGCTCTCGAGGCGAGGAACCGTGGCAGCTGCTTAGAATTTTTATAGTGCTGCCAGTACAGGAAATAAGCTGCATTCGACTGATGCTCCTTTTAAAGCCAACCAAGGCCTGGAAAAATAAAAACCAAGAAAACAAACAAACGGCTACAAGCTGAGCGGCATGCAGGGCTTCACCAGTTCTTGGGGAATCTCAGGCTCTGTCTCAGTCTGAGTCTCAGCCTGAGTCTGAGTCTCAGTCTCCGACTGTGTGTGCTAAGTGATGTAGCTTGTTAGGCCTTGCGATCGCTGCATCTCAGCTCAGAGCTTTCTTTCCGTCTCCTTCTCGCTGTGTGAGAAATCATTTCGAGCTGTCTTATTTTAATACCTCTTATTAGTTAGTAGCTATGGGTAGGAATGGCAAAACTATCTATTAATCGATTATTTAATCATATGAATGCGAATACTTTCATTACACTATACATTACACTATTTTCGATTCGATTAAATCGTTTTTTTTTTGGAAAGAAATAGATTATTGTGAATCACATGATTAATCGTGCCATACCTAACTTTGCTCTAGCTATCTTAATAATTTCAAACAATTCTACGTTCTTGGTTCTGTATGAAAATACATTATTTTTGTGTATTTTATAGGAAGCTTGCTTTACAGGATATCTTTTGAAGAAATACTCCCCATCAATGGTATTGATTATATATTTTTTTTGCCATTGCTGCTGCATTTACTTGGTTCGTTTCTTTGTAGCTGTCTTTAAAAATAGTTTATCGCCCGATCGCGCATTTATTTCGTTTGTCTCTGTCTCTGTCTCTGTCGAAGTGTGCCCGCTTCCTCCCCTGCCTCTTTCCTGGTGCCATGGCCCAGAAGGGAGCTTAAAGTTAATGCTGTCAAGATAGCAGAAAGGAAATCAATGCACAGCTTGTTATTGCTATGGCCAGTGTTGCTTTAAAGGGCTTTTGTGTGAGCCACAAATGATAAATGCAATGCAATGCCATAACAAGGCTCTAACAGCAATTCGAACAACTCGAACAACCGAACAGCTGTACAGGAAATGGATGAATGCATGAAGGGAGTTCCATGGCAACCCAATGTTTTCCCCACTTTTATCTGTGTCGGTCTGGGTTTGGTCTCTTTATGTTTGCTTTCGGCTTGTGCAAAATATTCTAAATTGCTGATTAACACGCTGGCCATGGCCAACGGGTTGGCAAACTTGGCTTAGTCATGGCAGCTTGTTGCAGTTTAAGTTATTTTTCTATTTCTATTTTGTATAGAGAGATCTGCAACTTTGTATAGACAGTAAGAAATGGAACGGAAGGAGTTGCATATTGTCTGTCTTTAGCTCTAATGAGATGGTTTTGTAATGCGGATTTGAGTAATGAGTGCAAATAAATTTCAATATTTCCGTTAATGCATTCTTAGTTGGGGAAAGTTTAATGAACTTCTGGTTTGGTGTGGCAAAAGTTTCAATATATATCTAAGTTACAACTCAATTAATCTTTCACACTATTTGAAATTCATTAGCTGTGCTAAATCGAACTTTACAGTCCACTTAGATTTCAACACTCCTGATATCGATGTCCCTTTCCCATAGTAGATCTTTGACTTGATTTAAGCTTTCGCCGTGCCTCATTTATCACCTCAAGGTGCCAAAGACAAAGAAACAAGAAAAGCAGATATAAAAATTCCAAGACATCTTTCACTTCATTTCTGCTCGAACTGGAGCAACCTATAAAAAGTCGATCTATTTATTCGATGTGAACAATCTGAACATACTCACGTTCACATTGAATGGTTTTTTAATGGCTCTTGTCTTGAAATTAAATAATAAAGCGCAAAAAATTAATTATGACAAATAGCAAAAAGCAAAACTTTTCATTTCGACTGTCTCCATGAGATATGTAAGCCAAACTCAGGTAAACCTCTAGGTAAACTCTGGCGAACTCAGACAAAGCGAACAGAAATCACACGGAGCAGTCATCAATAGTCAAGAGTCAATAATCAATACGAATGAGTTTTGTAAGGAAAAGTGAGGCAGCAAAATGGAAAAGTGAAAGCGACAACGAACAGAATGAAAACATGATAAAGACAAAACAAAAAGAAATACATTTATTTTTTCTTTTTCTTCATGTTTTTATGAAGAAAAAAAATTACGTTTATTGTTTCAGTGTTACATTCGGTGGCGCAACTGCAACAAAGCGTGGCAGTGGCAGGGGGGTGGGGAAGGTATATGGAAAATTTGAAAATTATATTGCAGTTCCGCAATTTGAGACACCAACTACCCGACTACTGAGATTAGGTAACGGTGCTTATGAAAGCTTAAATGCTTGCCTTGGGGCAGGTTATCTGGCTGCTACTACCACATGCCACATACTACATGCCTCATGCGGTGTTAGACCAATCCCCAAAATAAACCAAAAAACATAAATTCACTTGTATATTGGCTGATTAAATTTAAACAGAGGCTTTCAACCTGCATTGAACCTGCACCCGTGCCTCATTAGCAGCATGACTAAACAAGTAATCACACAGCCTAAACTGATGTTTGAAGGCGCACTAACATCACAACAACAACAACAATAACAGTAACAGTAACAACCACATATATTCAGTCAATTAATATTTGAAGGTCAGGGCAAGTCTATTAACTGGCAAACACAAGCAGCCCAAAATCCAAATTGTTTACTTCCTCACCCAGTTTTCGCACCTCGACTAGAGAGTCAAAGCACACACAAAGCGCTCTCTTTGTCAATAATATGTTGGGTATAGATAACTATAGGTAGTTCTAGGTCAGAGCCAAGTTGACTGAAATTTACATATACCATATATCAATATATGTATATAGCTCACCCATAATGCCCATAATTCCCAATTAGCCCGCATTATTAACTTTAAACTTGAACTTATTGGCCAAATTACTGGCAGTTTTATTGGCAGTACGCTGCCTATAGAAATGTTAACCAATTGGTAACCAAATTGAGGCATTGAAACTATATCTTTTTTAAATTTTCATTCACATTTCTGTTATAATTTTGAAGCGTTTTTAAAACGCGCAGCGTCCGAAACGCATTCAAGTTGCATGATTTGCGGTTTCTTTTTCTTTATGGCTTTAATAAAATCTGGGAACTTCATTACGCATTTCATTTGTATTTGAAGTTTAGAGGTCAAGTTTAAAGTCATGTTAATTATTATTATATTATTCTATTATATATATTTTTAGGTAATTTCATTTAAAATAATTTTTACAGCTGTAAAAACTCATGGACATGCTAATTAATTATTATTGTTCTTACTTTAAACAATATGCATTGACAATTTAAATAAAATTTTCACATTTTAATATTTAATTTTTTTTATTTTATACTTTTTTTATAATTATTCTTTGCATGCTTTATGCGATTTTGTTATGTTAAGTTTCATTTGCTTTTGGATTATTTAATAAATCATTTGATTTTTGATTAGCAGCATAGAAAATAATGATGCAGCCACCTGTGCGCATAAATTAATTAATCAAATTAATACTTGTTCAATAATGATGATTTTTTGTCCAATTATTAATTGCTGTTAATGAAGGCTTTTCACAATTACCTAATTAATATGTTATGCTAAATTATAATGCAATTTTCATTTAATTTAACAACTGTTTTTAAGCACTAAATAATTGGGTTACCAGGTAAAATCACAGTTGGAGTTGTAATTGTTGTTGTTATTGATACTGTTGATGTTGTTTTTGTTGTTATTGTTGTTGTTGTTATTATTGTTGTTGTTATTGTTGTTATTTATGTTGTTATCGTTGTTGTTTTCCTTTTAGAAATCGTGTAAAAGTTAATTGCATTTTGCGGTGCAACTTAATTGAAAAATGATTGTGCATTGTGTTTTTTTTTTCGCTACCGATTGAATGAAAACTTATTGATTTATTGAATAAATGAAATCAATAAAAGTGCAAGTGAAAAGTTATTGAAGAAAGTACAATTTAAAGGAGTTGAAAAATATTGAATTAAAAATTGAAATCAGTTAAAAAAGTATTCCAACCATAAATAAATGTAAAACTCGTAGACTTGCTTCAACATTTTAAATACAGAATAATTTTTTGTTTGTTTTTTTTTTTTCTATTGTTTATTTATTTTTAATCTTTTGTATATTTAACGAACAACCCAAGTATTCTCAAGTATTTAACTAACGTGTCTTGCAGATCGTAAAACACTTTTCATTGCCACCGAATCGTTTTGCAAGCCAATCAACTCAAGAGCGTGAAATGTAAAAGCCCCCAAAAGCACAACAATAATAACAACAAATACAACAATAACAACAACAATCATATCTTAGTATAGTATATGAAAATGTAGTAAAAACAACCGCAAAATAATTGTACGCCATGGCAAATGCTGAACAAAAGAGTCGAGAGCATAAGAGATGAAAAAAAAAAACAACGCAACAAATTAAAGCATGAAAAACAAGTCATAAAAAATAAAGCCGAAACTACTTTGAAGAGCCCCTAACTAAGACAAAAATGTTACAAATTTTCTAGTTGTTGTTTTTGTTATTATTATTGTTGTTGTTGTTGTTGCTGGTGATTGCGCAGTCAAAGACCTTCATGCCGGTAATTGGCAACTCAGTCGAAATAAAAACGCAAAGGCCCTAAAAGACTTCACCCAAAAAATAAAAACATAGCTTTAAAGCCAAGTAAATAACCAAAATAAAAACAACAAAAAAATAGCAACAATAATATTCTGCACATAATTATGCAAAAGAAGCCGAGCAAGAAGAAGAAGAAGGAGGAGAATTAGAGTTAGTAGAAGAAGCCGAAATAAGCGACAGCAGCAGGAGCTGGCTCAGCTTGACCTGGTCGAACTTGGACCCTGTCTAATGGGATTGTCATGGTTGTTTTTGTGGGCCATATAGTATGATAGGCAGACAGGCTTAACTAGTCATTGCAAATATTTTTTGCCAAAAAATGAAATGAAACGAAAACCGGACAAGACAATGGCCCCAGTCCCGAGACCCCAGTCACAGTCCCCAGTCTCAGTC
>JBANCZ010000936.1:0-26691 GCA_037040025.1 Sphaerogastrella javana | reverse complement strand
TTTTTTTTTTTTTTTGTATTGAATTGAATATTGCTTTGGATTTATTTCATCGATTTATATATGTATGTCTGCCTCTATGTACTATAAGTACTATTAGTATTTGGTATTTTTCGTTCTGAGTTCTGAGAGTTCTGTGCTGAAGATCCCTAAGTACTATGAGTAGTTTAGTGTAGTATGAGTAGAATCGAACTTAGAGTCAAAATTTCGACAAATATTAATGTTGTATACTTGAAAACGTTGGGGTCAGCTGCTTAATAAAGTTTTTCTTTCAAGTATTACACAGATATTTATATATAACTTTAAGATTTAGTTTCATTGCATTTAGCCTAAGTTTAAATTGCTCACATTGAGTTGATATGCATTAAGTATTATTCTTCTTTTTTTTTTTTTTGTATATCGAAAGTAAGTAGTTAGCCTTAATTTAGTTAAACTGTTGATATGTTCTATATATATAGTTGATTTCGCCTAGATTTTAGCTTAACTTAAGAGCTAAAGTTTTAATTCATCGCTAAAAAATGTCTTAAAAAATCTTACATATTAATAATTTTTTTTACTGGGTATTGTGCTCAATATTTGATTTTTTAGGCAGTGCAATTAACTAGTTAATTTGTCTAGAAATGTTTGCATTTAAAACTACATATCAACTAAGGGCTAAATCAAAGTGTTAAATTATATAAAATATAACAAACTTGAACACTAAAATTGTATACTAATATTTAATAGTTGTATGTATAACATTGTTTGTCCTATATTCTATATATATTATCATAAAATTAATGCTTAGAATCTATAGCAAAATTTGCTGATATGTTTTGAGTTTCAAGGTTGGTTTGGTTTACTTTAATAACATTCTACAACTTTTCAGCTGTGGTTTTGATATGTTTTTGTTGGAACTTTTTTTCAAATTAATTTCACTTAGTACGTCTAGAGTATATAGATAACATATAGTTTAAGTTGTTTAGATATGTATGGAATTAGCTTAAATATATGTATTTATATATAATTGTTATGATTTTTCTTATGATTCTTATGATTTTTTTCTATATCCTTATCAAATTGAGAACAATTTGTTTACAATTTTTCAAATGGCAAATTTTTTTAAGTCATTAAATTCTATAGCCTTTAACTCTAAGACCTTTACATTGGGTCTCTGCATACTTTAGCTTTATATGTATGCATATTTCAAATTTGATCACAATCGGATTATAAACACAAAAGTTATGTAATAATTGAATTGCCATTCATCCTAATATTCCAAATTTCCATCATTTCTGTCAATTAGCAAGGATATAAAAAAAAAAGTATTTCGGTCTTCCGAAAAAAGTTCTTTTTTCATGTGTTCATGTTGTTTCCCTTTCTCTTTCTTTTGTGTTTTTGCTTTCTTCATTTGCATATTTCTTTTGAAAATTGCCATTTTCCATTTTCTACGCTGTTCTGTTTATACATTTTCATTTAATATGCACACTTTGAATTCAGCCGACATTAAGTTTGTGTCAATAAATACCTTACATATTCCACGGATTGATTTATATATGTGTATATGATATGTATATATATACGTTTATATATATATTGACAGATATAGATATTTATATATGTTCATATATCTGTGTTGAGACTTTCGCATTCATTTCAATTACAGTTTGCAATTTGTTTGCATCGATTTGCTTATTTGCTATAAAATCACATTTAGTTGCTTAATTAATTTTTATGCTTACACTCGACTACAGATACTCACATGCACACTCATACACACTCACACACTCACACACTCACACGCTCACAAACACTCACTCAGGCATTCAAACACTCACTGTGCACAGAGTTCGTATCTCATGTAGATATTGCTTTTTGTTTTTGTTGCTGTTTTTTTTTTTTTGGTTTTCTTCTTAAATATTTTACCCTTACATTTTTTTCCCATAGATTTTCATTGGACTTTTGCGCTTTTCATTTCATTTTTTTGCTGTTTGTTTGCACATTTTTTTTTATTTTTTTTTACATTTCGCCTTTTAGTTTATCTGAGTATTGGATTGGGGTTGCCACCAAAAAGTTCGCATAATTGAACTGTCAGACGGCAGCGTGAGACCAAACAGACAGACATACATACAGACACCTCTGACAGACTGACAGATATATGGCAGCAACAGCAGCAGCAATGGCTGCTGGGTGCCAAGTCTGTATATAGAGACAGAGAGAGAGAGAGAGTTGTCTGGCGTTAAATCCTTTTTGCACGCAACTCTCACAAAATGTTTGTTTGTTTTCCCTCTTTAATTAAATGTTGCAGCAAACAAAGTGGAAAATTGTGTTGCAGTTGCAACAACTGTTTCCCCATAATACATATACATATATACAGTTCGCGGAAATTAATAACATCATGAAAATGCCCTCTTCAAATTAAGTTCATCAATATTTTGTACTTAAATTAAGAACTAAAAAACAGTTTTGCTACACATTTGTTCTTTCTCAGCAAGTGCATATACTTTTGCAATCAGTCCATAATTCTCTGCTCTTTCTTTCTCTTTGATCTCTCGAGGTTCCTCCACGCTTTCCTTACTCCTCTGGCCAGCCAAGATCCTCGCCCACTAGCTCATAGAAACGCTGATTGTATTCGGCAAAGAATTTACGCAATCTGGATACAACCACTGGATCAACATGCGGATGTTTGCGTCCTTTTGTCTCGCGCAGACAACGATCGCCATTGTCATAGCGCAGACAGTAGAATCCTTTGGTTTCATTAAAGTAAAAGTGTTCGCTGCGCACCCGATGCTCTATCCCTGTGGAAAATGGGAAAAGAAACACGAAAATATAAATTCAATTTTGAAACTCACAGACACCCAAAAAACCTACCCAGAAAATTCTCAATGCGTCGCAGCTGTGATAGTGGATCCTCGATCAGACGATCGCCGTTGACCACCAGCAGCTGTTCGCGTGGGAAAACCTCCAGCCAGCGATGCAGATGCATGTGATACATGGATATGCTGAGCGGTCGATAAGACTCATTCACTGTACCATTGGGAAAGATGGCCATTTCCTCAAAGGATCTAAAAGAGAAGAGAGAGAGAGGGTATGAGTGAGGGCCATACAGATGGGTAGAGTCTTCAGTTCATAAATAAACATAAAAATTGACTGCAAGTGGCAAGTGGCAGGTGGAAATGAGCAAAGCTGCAGAGCAGTTGCCATAAAGAAAAAATGAATCCACTTTTCATCACGGCATTTTCAGCGTTGGTTTTTTTTTCGTGCAGTTTTTAACGAATTTTTCCTTTTTTCGCTGACAAATTTTGTTCCTTTCATTTGCAGTTTGCATTTCATTTCATGGACTCCACTTACTTGGCTGCCAATTGGGCGGCGCTCGGTGTTGGCGTAGGTGTGGGCATGGTGGTGCCCCGACCGCGTGTTGCGCCGCTCATGGCTGTCTCCTTGGCGCCAGCACCGCTGCCCAGTGCATTGTCATAGCCGTGCGCCGCCTGCAGCTTGCCATAGAGCGTTGATTGTGTTGGCATGCGAGCCCCATAGCCAGAGCCAGCTCCAGCTCCTGCTGCTGCTGCTGATGCCGGTCCTGCTCCTGCCCCAGCACCCTCGGCTAGCGGCAGTATCGCAGTGGCTGCATGACTTCGCAATTGTGTGTAGTCCGAAATAGCACGGGTCACCGGCTCACGGACAATCAGCAGCAGCTTGATACTCGCATTCATGGCACGCACACGTTCCGGCACCTGAAAATATGGAAAAACGTTAGAGACTATAAAAAAAGGGAACTTGGAGTGGAAGTTGCCGTAGCATATTCATGCAACTTATGCATGTTGCCCCGCAGTGCGCTAAACAGCTAATGAATTTACAGTCGACCCCAGCAGTATGCTGCCAGCCTGCCCCAAACTGAAACATTGTACAGCCTACTGTACGGCCCACATGGTGCACAGTTTCATTTAACCGGAAAATATGGCGCATATATAGTATAGTATAATGGCCCGACATCGTTGCCAACGATGAGCCGTGCAATTCAGGCAGAACAAATATGGTAATCACTGCCCTGATGTGCTATATGAATATCCCTTACTTGTATTGACTTGGAATATCGTAATACGTATTTATCTTTTTCCATCTCGTATTCTCTCTTTTGCCTTTTTTTCGCTCTTCTTTATTAGGAAAACATTATTTGAACCTTGTCTTCCTGTTTTTCTTAGTTTTGTTCTTCAAATCATCCTAGTTCTGTTATTCCGTCTTTTCCTGATTTTCTTTCTCCCTTTGGACCTGGAAGATTAACTTCCCTTTGATTTGCTGCTTCTTCATTCAACATTTTTGCTTCATCTTCTTTTCTTTCTTATTCGATATCTTTCTTCTTCCTTATTCTTCAGTTTCATTTTCCTTATGTTTATTAAAATTACTTTCTAATTGACTTTCCATCATAATTTCTTCTTCCAAATCTTCTTCCTAATCTTCTTAATAAACTTCTTCCCTTTCTTCTTCCTAAACGTTTTCGGAATGTCCTTCCATCTTTCTGTCCTTATCCTTGCTCCTTTATCTTCTCTTTAATGACAGTTTTTAAAAATGTATCTACCTTCTCCAATCTTTGGTCTACATTTTCTTCTTAGCTTAGTACACCCGCTAATCCCCACAGTCGCTGTCCAGGGTATGCAAATAAGCCAAACGAGGCATGGCTAACTAAAGTTAATCAATTTCAATGCGCCGCCTTCAACGTGCAAACCGTGCAACAAGTGCAGCAGGCGCCCGGTGCAAACTTCCATCTTGATGTGCTACAAAAAGCAAAAAAGTACAACAAGAAAAAACAAAGGCAACCAAATACAGCGGAAAAACTGAAAGAAAATTATGTTATGGCCTCCATTGTGAGGCTACTAAACACAAAAAAAGTACTATATAGTACTCTATACATATAAATATGTATATGTATATGTATATATTTATATATATATATATATTTGCTACCTTGCATGCCCACACACAATGTGGCGCACTTGCCCCATTCCGTGGCGCAAGCACACCTTGGGGAGTTGCATTATTTATGGGCGCATGGCTAATTCTGTAGCGGCAAAATACGGTAGAAGCGGGAAAAACTGTGCAGCTCTCTGAGAGCTCCGAGTTTTCACATTAAATTTGTGCAAAAATTTAAATGCGATTATGGGAACTGGTCAGAAGTGTCAGGAGGTACGCTGTATATATACCTCTAGGGAAAGTGTCCCGCTCAATTTTCTGCCTGCCTTGCTTAAACTCTCTCCATCTCATTCAGTGTCTCTTATTCTGTCTGTCTCTCTGTTTACCTCTCATTCTCTCTTAATTCCATTCCCCTTGCTCTGGCTGCCTATAAATATTAATAATAACATTAATGAAGACTTAACATACAGTTTACTGTTCACTGTTTGCTGTTGCAGTGCCACTTGCAACACACTCGCAACTCGCTACTCTCCACTCGTCGCTTGACACTCACCACTCGCTGCTTTCCACTGCAACCGCAAACATTGCAAGCAAATAATACACACATACACAGAAAATAAAAAGGAACGAAGAAATCCTCATGAATTATTGCATTTTGTCGGTGGCAGGGCAACCATGGAGCACTCTTTAGAGTTGCCACCAACTCTCGATATTCCATTTTCCATTTACCGTGTTCCATTTTGTTTCATTTGTTGCCTCCTTTTGTTGCCTTGTTTGACCAATTTGCCACTTGCCCGTTTTCTCCATTTCCCGCCCATTTTCCCACCATTTCCCAGGACTGCCAGGGCTGCCACCTGAACGGCTTCAATTTCACTGACACATGCAACTTCCGGCTCGACCAGCAAATTGCATCATGTGGCAACAGCCAAAGCGGTGCAGGGCGCCACACACTCTGCGGGCAACAGGCGGTAAAATATAAGAAAAAATACGCAAATAATTGTGCTTGGCAGGGCATGTACGACTACCAAATACCCTACACTATAAATCAATAAGTTGTAGTTGCTCACGAAATCAATATACAACGGCCCTTTTATACCGGTTGTGGCTTTACAGGGTATCAAAACAAGTAATAAAACTCAATTGTCGAGCAACAACTAAAATCCGTTTGATGGCAAACGGAAGAGCTGGAAACGAGAGAGATAGGGGATGATAGGGACGGCTGCAGCTGAGAGTACAAGAGTTTATTGGCAGGGGAATAGGGCGTGGCAGGGGCGGTAGCTAGAGCTGGGGCAGTGGGAAGGCAATGTGTTAGATGACGCCGTTTGGCAAATGAATTTGCAAACATTTCCGTTGCCAAAATTGGTTTGGGATACGGGGCATAGACACGGTGCCAGAGCCAGACCTCAAACCCCGGCCGAGAGCCTGAGCTAGAGCCAGAGCCAAAGCCAGAGCCAGTGACAGAGCCAGACACAGCCACGGAAATTGGCACAGATACCGAGCGAAAGTGAGGGCCATACAACAGTTTAATTTGATAGATATGAATGCAGTCGTTCATCTAAACCGATATATATGCTGTCTATATGTATATATATCCTATATATAGTCCAAACAGGCACAGTGGCCAGTTAATTAATAATTAGGGTCATCCATGTGCAACGTGAAGCGAGCCTAATTGCCAATTACGACATCAAAGCGAGAAAGTGAAATTTATAACAGTCACGACGACCGTCTCAAGAGCTACCCTCTCTCTTTCTCTTTCACTATTGCCTTTTTCTTAGTCTCTGGGGTCATGTTACTCACCTCCGGCGAGACAAAGTAGCTGGGGCTCTTCTCGATGGTAATTTGACCACGAAATGAATGTGGCATCTTCTTGCGATACCATTCCAATCCCTTCAGATAGTTCTCGTCCCGATCAAAGAAGTGCACCTCCCCACCGGCCTTCTGTATGCGCGGATGCAGATACAGCATTTCGAGCAGGGCCCTTGTACCGCACTTGCGTACGCCAATTATCAGTGCCTGTGAAAATGAAAAAAGGAAAATGGAAAATGTAAAAATGGAAATTGCAAAATTGCAAATTGCAAGCAATTAACGAGAAAATGAAACTTGAAACTTTTACCGAAAACTTTCAGAGAGAGAGAGAGATCTGAGAAAGTTTCTATCGATAAGTCAAATATTATGCTCTATATACTTTACCAAATAAAGTTGTTTAAAGTTTTGCAAAATTTAGAGAATAATGTTTGTATAATAATCTTTAATATACTTTCTTTAAATGTAACCTGTCTATATATATATTTATATTTGAGTATATCCATCTCGTAATGCCTCCACTCACCTGCGGCAACCGTCGACTCGTTTTGGGGAAATGCACACGACTCGAGGGAAAGACCATGGGATGACTCAGCTGATTTGAGCTAGCCACCGGCTTGACAAACACTGGCAGATGATTCGGATGTTGCGCTGAGTAGGGCGCTGCTGCAGCAGCCGATGCCGCCGAGGCGGCCAGGGAGAGTCGATGACGTTCGTGCACCGCCTGGGCGGCTTGAATGTTGTAGACGGCGCTGTCGTAGAGCACGTGAAAGGTGAGAAACAGTGAGATCAACATAACCGTTAGAAAGACAACGGCAAGCTTTGGACGGGACACGCCGACAACCAGAATGCAGTCCGTGTGTGAGGCATCAGCACCGACAGGTCGCATTGCCGATTTTGGTAGCCAACTGTAATAAAAAATACACAAAAAATGAGACAAACTAAGCAAAAGGCACAAAAAAAAAGGTAAAAGAGTCAAACGCAATCGAAATCGGTTACGGAATGAGTAAGTGATAGATATAATGGCAAAAGGTCAAGAGATTAGTACACTGTCATAAATTAAAGTTGTTCCTAAGATATATATCGAAAAATGGGATTAGTTTTTACTAAATATACTAAAATACTATGGAAGTATATTTCATATATTAGAAGTATATTTTATTATATTTTATTATTCGGTTAAAACTATTTAAAAGAATCTTTTCTTATAAAGTACGATGATCGAAAAATACTGATTGCAGTCAATGAAATATAGTTCTTTTAATATATAGGGTATACTACAATATTATTCAATTTTTAAAAATATTTTAAAAATGTTTTTATTGCCTTTTGTTTTTTGTGTAAATTCTTCAATCTAGGTTTTAATAAGATGCACCATCTAAAATTACGTAAAAATTGAATGAATGCCCTACTATAATTAACAAGTATTCATAAAACCTTCTTGTTTATACCTCAAACTTCCTGTTTTTTGTTATTGTTGTCGTGATTTTAACATTATAAAGGAACTAACTATGTCATACCAAAGCCTTCATCTTACACACTCACACATTCTGAAATTGTTATGTTGTGGCATTTGTATATAATTTTCGTACAGTGCATTGATTGTCCTTTTCGCCAGTGCTCAATTAATCTAATGGACGTCAACCAGAGTTTGGGCTCTGCTTTCAGCTTTCAGGGGTTTCGTTGCTTTCGGCTCTTACTGCCTTTCAGCAGGCTAATTAGATTGCCGCTTCGACTGCCGTTGAAGTAATTAAAGCGAAGGTACCAACTACCTACTACTCTACTCTACTCTACTCTACTCTACCAAGTCTGTATAGATGAATGTAAGTCGAATCGTGTGACTCACTCACTCATTCACTCACTCACAAACTGTGGTGTTGGCAGTGGCAGTGGCCATAAAACTGTTGCAAAAATTAGCAAGGCGACACCAGGCCCTCTATTGCTTGGGCTTAAATGTTGTTGTTGTTGTTATTGCTGTTGTTTTTGTTGTTGTTATTGCTGCTGTTTTTTTTAGCTGTTGGTGTGAATGTGATGCCCGCTTTTAGCTTCAGTGCTTGGCTTAAACGAATTCCATTATAAACGTTTCCGCTTAAACCGCTGCAAAACACTCGGCGTTATGTACTACGGGTACTCGTGGCTCGGTGCTAGGTATTCGCATTATGAGCCGCAGCAGCAAACATGGCGTATACGTAATGTGCCCCATAGTTTCTAGTTGTTGTTATTGTTGTTGTTGCTGTGCTTCGTCTAATGGATGACTTCATTTGCAGCATGCCGCAGCAGACGGCGCACTCTAAGTGCATTTTCATATATGCCACACTCTCTTAGGTGTGTGTGTGTGTGTGTGCGAGGGGGGCGTGGCAATGTGGCAACAGGCAGTTGGCAGTTGCCAGTTGGCAGTTGGCAGCTCGGCGTGCCATCCTGTTTGGCCGAGTTTCACATGCGACACCTCGTTAAAAGTAACGACATAGAGTGTAAGAAGCCAGACACACACACACACAAATACACACACATTCAGAGAGTATAAGTGTGTGAAAGAGAGAGATATAGAGCGAAAGCAGGAGCTCAAGCAAGTCACTTCACACACACACACACACACACACACACATAAAGAGATGCACGCACACTTGCATGCGGCAAGTTTTTCTATTTGCAGCTGGCCTCATTTCATGTGCCCCACAGGAGGCAACATGCAGCAGCTGCAACAGCAACAGAAACAGGAGCACCAGCAGCAGGAGCGGCTGCAGCAGCAGCAGCAACACCAACAGCAGCAACAGCAGCAGCTGCACCAGCAGCAACAGCAACCTGCCACTTGACTTGACTTGGGGCATCTGCATAAACGCAACACGCTTCCTTTGACTATGTTATGCAAGTTGTTATTGTAGTGCTACACCTGCTACACACTCACTGCTGCCACACCATGTCCTTCCCTGCACCTTCCCCTCTACACCTTAGCCTCACCTCTTCTACCAATTGCTGCCGCTGTCTTCCTTCGTGCTGTCACGCATTCAAGTTGACAGCGTCATACCCGCTGTATGTTGGCCCCGCAGGCCAGCTTAAAATCAGCTTAAATCCAGACGAAAAAAAAAACTACAACAACAACAAGAGCTACTACTATAACAATAACACTTTGTTTTAAAACAAAACGCGAGGCTGACTAATAGCAACGACTTAAGCTCTCGACTTAAAGCCAATTTGACAGCGAAACAAAAGTAAATCTAAGTGCAATTTCTTCGAGTCTCAAGTTTAAACCTTGTTAACTGCAGTTTAATTAAAGCCATAGCTTCTAGTATGTAACTATAATTATAATTGAATTAATGCTTCATTAAATAGAACAACTACAATGTTCTGTAGATCTAGATAAATCGTTTCTAACACTTTAATTAATTGCAAAATGTTGCACTCCAAAGCAGACAACAAATAGTTCAAAACGCAAAATTCTATGCATAATATACATGCATATATATGTATATGCTATATACATATATAATTATATATATATATATATATATATGTACATATATACATACTGGTTTGTTTATCTGTATCTGTGATGGGCACTCAAATCGAATGCGAAAACATTGCTGAGACATTAACATGAACGAAATTTTCATTTGGATCCGTTCAAAATGTAAATTTTATTAAAACATCAGACGTGCGCACATTCACTCTGTGCTCTAGCATAATGTGCATGACTGACTACACGCATACCCTGTGAAAATTGGTGCTATAGATAGAACTTTTAAGCTGCAAAATTAAATCGTTAATTAATTAAAAAAAAAAAATGTTTTAATTTAGTTTATGTAACTAAAAAGTTAGTAGAACAATTTCAAAACCCAAAAATTTATAGAAATATTTTGTATGTTATTTATTTTAAAAGCAAAAAAACTTTAATTTCCAGATTTGATCTACTAGCAAATGAATATTTATGCTGCACAAATTCTGTTAGTTATACCCTTTATAGTTGATTTGGGTGTACAGGGTATTGGGCCATAACAAGTTAAAATGGTCTTTGTGAGTGGGCAAATCTGTAGCATAGGCCAAGGGGGAATACATTGAGAATGAATCGCAATGAAGTCCTTGTTCTATGCAACATACAGCTCAAGTACTTGGCACTAGGCTGACTTTTTGGCATATATATAAATGTGTATATAATATATACATAAAGTATATAGATATATAAAGGTATGGCATATAAAGAATACTCACAGTATGTCCAGTGGCAATTTGACAGAACAATCGCGCAGTGTCGCTGCGGCTGAGGATATTGCAGATGTCTCACGATGATGTTGCTGCTGTTGTTGGTGTTGGTGTTGCTGCTGTTGATGATGTTGCTGCTGTGAGAAGGTCGTATATTGCTGCTGTCGCTGATGATATTGCTGCGGGTGATGGTGCGGATGCGATGTGTATGGATGAGAGTGTGGATGGTGTTGATGCTGCAGCAACTGTTGGTATTCGTGTGCCTGATGATTGCCATCCTGTTGTTGCTGTTGTTGTTGCTGCTGATGTTGCTGTTGCAATGGTTGTTGCTCATGGCTGCTGCTGCTACCATTGCTGCTGCTGCTGCTGCTGCCTGCTGAACGTCGCTTGGCGGCAGTCATCAGTGTCTGTATGTTGCTGCTGTCGCTGCTGCTGCTGTTGCAATGTGAGCCAAAATTATTGCCGCCGGCTATGTTTAAGGCGGGCGACTAATTGGCCAGTGCTCGGCAGCACGTAGCACGGCCACGCCCAAGCCAACACCCACACCGCTTACGCCCAACTCTTTGGCACTTCACTGGGCTTTAAGTACGTTGCTCCGGCTACAAATTGAGCTTCAATGAAAGGGTAAAAGATGTTGCTGTTGCTGTTGTTGCTGATGTTGCTGTTGTTATTGTAGTTGTTGCAATTGCAGCTGATTTATGTGCAGGGCAACACACGAAGCGCAGATGTTGCCTTTGTGCGCTTAATTAAATACTGAGACTAGCTGCAGCTGTACTTAAAGGTGTTGCTGCTGCTGTTGTTGTTGCTGCTGTTGCTATGGCTTTTTGGCAACAATTCAATAGTCTTAAAGCGTGCTTTTCGCACTTAATGTTGCTGCAACAAAGCGTTGCTCATTTCCTGCTGCTGGCCCCAAAAATCAAAGAGGAAGCTCATCATCATTATCATTATTATAATCATTATCATCATCATCAACAGCTATAGCTACAGCTATATGGCATTTCCATTGACATCAGCATCAACACTTTGTTATTCTTTGTTCTGTTGTTGTTTTGTAATTAGATTTGTTTTTCTTTTGGTGTTGCTGCTGCTGTAGTTGCCGCTGTTGTTACTTCTCCTGTTGCAGCTGCTGTTGCTGCTGTTGTTGTTCCTCCTACTGTTGCTGCTGTTGCTCTTTGTTGCTACTGTGTGTGTGTATATAACCAAGTGCTTGGCACATGGCAATGTTTAAGTTGCAGCCAGTACTTGCCACAACACCAACACATCAACATCAACACTCGAACCCAACACCAACATCCATTGATGACGACGACAACAACTGTTGTTGCTCCTGTTACTGTTGCTGCTGTTACAGTTGTTGTTGTTGCTGCTGTCACTGCGGCAATTGTCGTATTGTCCACGTGCACAGTTCATTGTTGTCGTTTAAGGTTTTTGTTCTGCCAAATGCAGCACGTTGCAGACTCTGCCACTTTTAGCTGCAATCAAACCAAAAAAACAAATAGACAATTTTACAACTCTCTATCTCTATCACTCTCTGAAAAATTCAGCAATCAAATCAAACAGCAAAGACTACAGCTTAAAGCTGTATAGAAAATGCTGTAAAACAAAAAAAAAAAACAAACAAAAATTCATTAAAATCAACTGAGATTACATCAGTCGAACAGATAGTATAAATATTAGCATAAACTATTGAAGCTTTGAGAATCAATGTGTATAAAGAATAATATATAAAATGTACACACACATATTATTCGCATAACCAGTATAAATTATATGAGCACCCATTATTTAATATGTCATGTATTCTATATAATAATATTTCGTTCCACACAATCATATTATTCTACATAATCACATATTATTCTATAGTCAACACTTATAAATTAAATATTTATATACATAAATATATTAACATTTTTACATACTTATACATATTACTTTGACACGTCTTCTGTTGAAATTTCACTCAAACTTATATGAAGGGATACTAACTTTTCAACTTATCATAATATCAACAATATAATAATATCATAATATCAAAAATATATCGAATATAACTGTACAAGCTGATAATCAATGTTTCCCTAAAAAAAGATGATCTACCGATCTATGCTCGCAACTAAGCACTCTAGCTCTAGCGAGAGATTAAGACACTTGCTCTAGCTTTCACTTTCGCCCATGCCTTCGCTCTCGCTCTTGCTCTCGCTCTCGTTCCTGCTCTCGCTCTCGTTCCTGCTCTCGCTCTCGTTCCTGCTCACGCTCTCGTTCCTGCTCTCGCTCTCGTTGTCGCTCTTATTATCACTCTCGCTATTGCTCAAACTCTTAGTCTCGCTGTATTATAGTTTCCAAAAAAATTTACTCTTGTTCGACCTTCAAATAATGAGCCGCTTAATCCTTCATCTTGTGAAAAACACTTTACTTGCTTTACAAAAATCCTAATGTTTAAAAATTCCCAAGCAATTGATATGTATAAATATGTGCCTAAAACTATATATGTAGACCATAAATAAGTATAATCAACATCTTCAAAGAGTTGACTATTTTATACTTTCAATATAGAAGCAGAAGTTTCTCTTTGCTCTTTTTCCAAATTGCCTTTCACCCATTTCTTGCAATTTTTTCTATTTCATTTTTTCTTTTGTTATTTCTTTCAGTGTTAAATATTGAAAACTCAGCGAATTTGAATTTGATTTTATTTTATTATGAAAATAGACTAATACAATTTCTAATATAATTAATTTAACGAAATTTGTGAATAATATTTAATTAAAAAATAATAAAATAAAATGATTAAGCAATAACAAGTCATTGAAATTTCGCACAGTGGAACAGACCTGCATAATCGTTGAATTTATTGCAAAATCCTACAATTTGCATATCAGAAAACTTATGCACATTCGCGAAAAGGTTGCGTTTAGCAATCGAAAGCATTGATAATGACAGTCTTATTCTATATGCTTGAGAATGCAGATCACAAGCAAAGTCATTGAATTATTCGTAAAACCTTGCCCTGGTAAAAAAAAATAACTGCGAAATGTGAAAATCATACTGATTAATCTATCGTATCAATGAAAATTCTAGATCCCGAAGTATCAAAATATCCATTATGGGGATCACACTGGCCCGTTACATTGATAATCGTGGCATATATGCTATTTGTGCTTAAATTGGGTAAAATCTATATGGAACATCGTAAGCCTTATGATTTGAAAAATGTGCTCCTTGTCTATAATTTCATACAAATCATCTTTAATGCATTGATATTCTATCATGTATGTATCCACAGTGCAAAATATTATATTGTAATTAAATATTAATGTAAATATTTATCTTTTACAGACATTCAATGAAATTTTCATATTGAAGGGTTACAATTGGCGATGTGTCATACCATTAGCAATGGATAATCCCAAGAAAAATTTAGAGCGCATCCTAACATATGGTTTCTATATTAACAAAATATTCGATCTGATGGATACGGTGTTCTTTGTGTTGCGAAAAAGCTACAAACAAATTACTTTTCTGCATTTATATCATCATGTGACCATGGTATATGTCTTCTATTGGGTAATGCGATTCTATGGCGCTGGAGGACAGCTGGCGATAATGGGTACATTGAACTCTCTTGTGCATACCGTTATGTATTTCTATTATCTGATATCGGCCATACAGCCGGGTCTGAAGAACAGCCTCTGGTGGAAGAAATATATCACTATCATACAGCTAATACAGTTCTTTATACTATGCACTCAATCAATATCAATGCTGATATTTAATCCGACCTGTCCAGTTCCAATGGCGATACAATTACTACAACTCTTTCAAGCAGCGACCATGAGCGTTATGTTTGGTAAATTCTATTATAGAACCTATGTAAAGCCACAAACAAAGAAAACTACATAATAAATGAACTATGCTATGAATTGATAACTTAGTGAAGCTCTGTATAGGTTACTTGGGTTTATGCTAATGATCATATTTAGTATTCAAGCAGACACATAAGCCATATATCAATGAACCTTTTATAATGAACCATAAAGTGTGCAAGCATATATTACATTTGCATTTCAGTTTTCTCAAGTTAAAACTCAATACATATATATTTGTATGTTCGGCAACGTTGAGAAAATTAAAACAAATACTTTCCAAGGTGTTTGACTGTTATAATAATAATCATATAAAATTAATATTACTTATACTATTATAGTATAAAATATATATTAATATAATAATGTCTGCACTCGCATATTTCAGTTATTTCGCTAATCTGTGGTACATTTTTTCGTTCTATATACGATCTACTTACTCTTATGCGGGCCATCAATGTTTCCTCTCCCATATTTCCATCATTGTGTTCTACTCCGTGGTTTTATTCTATTCCGGTATTCGTTTTTATTAAAGAGCCATTTAAAGGCTCTCTCTGCTATTCCTGTTATTCCGCTGCTCTCTTATACGACCTTCACAGTCCGACACCGTCTGTACTAATTTTTGCTCTTCCATGATTATTGAATTGTAGCAATTTTAATAGGATGCGTAATGCATTCCATTATTTAACAAGAATATAATGAAGGGCATATGCAAGAGTCAAGTACAACCGACAGCTGAAGACCCTGTCTGCCTGTAAGGTGCTGTTAGAACACGATACGATGAATCAATTGTGTTTTGTTACAGCGTAGCGCCTCTATATAATCAATTTATCAATTGCACAATTTAAAATTAGTATTCCCATATACATATTATACATATCTGTGCATTTATTAAAGGTTTAGCTTATGGCATCCGAGCTATGGTCATGCAAAAACTGTATGGCTAATCTCAGTCCTATTTCATATAGCTGGAAATATAGATCGCGATCGAATCGCAAAAAAATGTACTCTAAAGTGCTTGAAATATTGGAAAAACCTTGCCCTGGTAAAAATGCTATAATTGTACAAACGTGAAGTACATTTAACCAGAATTTAGTAATTTCAAACAATTCTAGATCCTGAAATACAAAAATTTCCACTTTGGGGATCGCCATGGCCAATTACATTGATATTAGCGGCCTATTTACTTTTTGTGCTAAAATTGGGAAGAATTTATATGAAAGACCGAAAGCCATATAATCTGAAGCATATTTTACTTGTCTATAATTTTATACAAGTCATCTATAATGCAACTTTGTTCTATTACGTATGTATCTAATCAGATTTGTTAAATGCAGACATATTTGTGTTAATAATTTAATATTTTTATTTTTATAGGCTGCAAAAACACTTTTTGAGCTAAGAAGTTTTGACATTCGCTGTATTGCAGGAGTCGACATGGATGATCCTAAAAAATATATGGAACACCTATTGACATATTTATACTTTTTAAATAAGATATTGGATCTGATGGACACGATCTTTTTTGTGTTAAGAAAAAGCTATAAACAGATCACATTTCTGCATGTTTACCATCATGTGACCATGCCCTTTTGCGGCTATTGGATACTCCGTATATATGGAACTGGAGGACAGTTAGTCGTTATGGGCACGTTTAATGCGGTAGTGCATACCGTTATGTATTTCTACTATCTGATATCGGCCATACAGCCGGATCTAAAAAAGAGTTTATGGTGGAAGAAATACATTACCTCCCTTCAGCTGAATCAATTCTATTTTCTGTTCATTCACTCAGTTATAATGCTAATATTTAATCCGAGTTGCAAATTCCCACTAGTTCTGCAATTTTTGCAGCTCATACAGGCAGCGACCATGATCGTTATGTTTGGTAGATTCTATTACAAAACCTATGTGAAGCCAAAACTAATCCAAAAACAAAAATTACAATAATTTCTAAGCGAATTAAAAGCATTATATACATTAATTGACCTGCATCAGGCTTTTATTTACGTTTATTTAACGTGACGGTCTAATGTGTATGTATTTCTTATTATATTAAATATTGTTAAAGTCTAAACAAAACAAGAAATTGCACAAATATACTAAAAATAGAGAAAGTCCAAATTATTATTCATTCAGATATACAATAAGGTACACACTCATCGAAATTCACTAAACAACTTCCAACCAACAACGTTATACCCTCACCAATACATTCATGGGATCCTGTGATATAAATCACGCACACAACCACACCAACATGTAGCCAATATATAGTAACAATCACCAAATATGATCATTATATACTTTATGTTGTAGTTGAATGACCGTTCAATTATTCAAATAGATATATGACCATTCAAGTAGAGCAGAGGAATGCGAAAAATGTATACGAACATGCATTACAATGCTGAAATGTCTGATATTTGTGCAGTCGCATATCAAACGAACTCCAGACTGAACGTTAGCGAAAACGGAATGTATTCTAAAATCATACAGCTATTAAATAGTCCCCATGCAGGTACAGTCGGTATATCGAATGTTATAAATAGAATATAATTTTAATCCTTGCCTAACAGATCCTGCAACGCGAAATATACCAATTACAAATAATTCAGATTATGATAATTCTTGGACAATCATTGTACACGGTTGTGTTTCAACCGGACTGCACATTTTCAATGACCTTGCAATGCTTAACTATGGCTCAGTCTATAGGGTTCCTTTATATGTTTATTAGTTTTAATATAAAAACTTATAATAAGCCGAAAGGCATTGATATGAAACTTCAATAAAAATTATGTAGAATTATAATTATATTATAATTATAATCTAAATCATAATAATGTTTTTAATACTCCACTTTACCAATTTTTCTAATTTATAAAATTGTAATTCAAATTACTGTTTGATTTTAATACAAAATAAATATATTTTTCATTTTAATATTAATGTGAATTCTTATTTTCATGACAATGCTTTTTTTTTTAGATATTTACATAGCTTTGTAGTTGGATTTATAATTTGAACAACATTTGCATTATAATACGATTGTTCTGCTAAAGCAAAAGTTGGACTTTCAAACATATACACGACTTTCATTCAATGTCCAATTTTATAGAATTAAATTATATTTAAGAACACTGCAAAAAAATTTTTTTCTAAAGATGAATTGTAGTTCAATCATTTGTTAATTTCAAAAATACAATAAATTTGTTTTTATTTTCAATTTCCATTTGTTATGTTCAATCATTTGTTAATTTAACAAATACACTAAATTTGTTTTTATTTTCAATTTCCATTTGTTATGTTTTCTAAAACTGTTTTACTATTATATAGAGTTAAGCTCATGTCTGTTGCATTCGACTGTTCGGCATATTTTGCCCGTGCCCTCTGGAAAATTTAAGCAATTTCCGAAATAATACCACTTAGCAGTTGTCTTTGGAATACCGCGCGTTAAGGTTCAGTATCGAACATGTTTTCTATTTTTGATATACCACCAGCAGGTAAATTCAAAGTCAAAGTCTCCTCACAGATACAGAGTAGTTCTCCTAACCTACATCAATACATATTTTAGATCCAATTGCCGCCAAGACTCAGCCCTTGGTAGCCTCAGCATGGCCAATGACGTTGATTTTGTTGGGATATTTGCTGTTTGTGATGAAAGTGGGCAGAAAATTCATGGAAAATCGTCAACCGTACAACATAAAGAACATAATACTCGCATACAACCTATTTCAAATCGTTTACAATGCAATCCTGGCAAGCTATGTACGTAGTTTATTTTATATACGTGTAATGGATTATGTTTTTTTTTTAATGTCTTAAAACTATTTATAGGGTTACTATTATCTGTTCATCAAGCCTTTGAGTGATGTTCGTTGCATGGTAGCTGTACCGAATGATCATCCAGAGAGGAATATTGATCGCTGGCTTATCTATGCCTACTATATCAACAAAATACTTGATTTATTGGATACGATATTCTTTGTGCTTCGCAAGAGTTATAAACAAATCACTTTTCTACATGTTTACCATCATATAATGATGATTTTCGCCTCGTACTGGGTAGTGCGCCTGTATCATGGAGGTGGACAGTTTTACGTATTGGGATCCCTAAATTGTTCGGTGCATACTGTGATGTACTTCTACTACTTTGTGTCGGCTATGTACCCCTCACTAAAGGGTAGTCTGTGGTGGAAGAAATATATAACGTTATTCCAATTGGTACAGTTTGCTATAGTAATAGTGCAGTCTGTGCTGATGCTTCTGTTTAATCCCGAGTGTGAATTTCCGAAGATCATGCAATATCTACAGCTAACCCAGGGTATTCTTATGTTTTACATGTTCTCACAATTTTATATTAAGACATATATTAAGCCGAAAGCTCATTAAAATAAAGAATGGTAATAGATAAATAAGCAACTTCTTTTTTTATTTGTGAGGAGAGATGGTGCACGATAGTATAGTCTATTATAATATATAAAACCATATCTAATTAATTAAACAATTCGTTGAAACATTCACGTGGGTTTAATGAAAATTCACAGGATTTGGGTTCAATATTTAAATTTTGTATTAATTTATTACATAAATTTATATACTTTCATCATTTCTCTGTCCCTCTCTTTTTCTTTCTCTCAATTAAACTAAATACTGTATTTATTAAAAGTATTAAACTATTTAACCTATGCGAATTCTAAATTTTATTAGTTTGTTTTAAAAGTCTTTGACAAATCTAATATTCCTACGAATTATTCGCAAGCGAAAACTCAACAAAACCAGACGTGACTTAAATGAATAAAGATGTTCGGAATTTTTGATTTACCGCATCCGGGTATTATAAATAGTGATTCTTAAAAACTTTCAAAACTAATAAACTGTTTTAAACAGATCCTGATCCATTACCTTTAACAAATTCACCATGGCCAGTATTACTAATAATCACATTTTATTTGTTTTTCGTGCTGAAGTGGGGCAAGATATTTATGAAAAACCGTAAACCATATAATCTGAAGAGAGTTTTAAAAGTCTATAATCTCTCTCAGGTTGCATACAATGGAATAATATTTGCAGCTGTAAGTCAAAACGAATGGACTAATATAAACATAAATAAACACACATATTTTACAGGCAACTTATTATATATTTTTAACAAATTATTATAAATTGACCTGCATGCAACCGTTACCAATAGGACATCCAGATAAACATCTAGAAAGAATCCTATTCTATTTATATTTTATAAATAAAATAATGGATCTACTAGATACCATATTCTTTGTGCTGCGAAAAAGTTATAACCAGATAAGTAATCTGCATCTATATCATCATGTAATGATGGTGGCTAGTGGTTATCTATTAATGCGTTTCGTTGGATTTGAACCACATTGTTTTATTCTGGGATTTCTCAACACTTTCGTGCACATAGTGATGTACTTTTATTACTTCATATCGGCACTGTATTCCGAAATTAAAGCCAGCCTTTGGTGGAAGAAGTACATCACGATTATACAGATAATACAATTTATATTATTAACTATGTACTGCTTGTATTATTTACTGCTCTCTAAAGATTGTGAATATCCTAAACATATTATAATATTTCAATTGCTACAGGCATTCATTATGCTTTATATGTTTATAAATTTCTATATCAATGCCTATGTAAAACCACAAAAACAGCAACGAAAGAAAAAGCCATAATATATAATAATAATATATAATAATAATGTATAATAATAATGTAATTGTCTGTAAATTACATATCAACATTTCAAAATTGAATTTGTTCATGAATATGCATAGATAATATATGTAAAATGATAAAAAAGAATAAAAAAATTTGTGAAAATAGACTTGTTTTCGTTCTTTTTCTACAAAAACATTCATATATAGAGTTATTGGGTCGTTTGTTGCTACATGCACGTATTTTATGAATATCCATAGAGTTCGCGGGTCAGCATTTGCATATCACATTGTACAAGTTTATTTCGCTCTTAAAGAATGCTCTATATTCTCTTTCTCGTCGTATAAGTTGCTTTAGCATTAGCTGCACTCTCTGTTTCTATATTTCTCACTTGTTTCACTGTATTTTGTATATGAATTTTAAAAATACTAATAGAAGATCTACAATTAACCTATATACACACCTTTCACACATGCAATTTGGTTGACTCTCAGAAATTTTTCGCACAGCATTCGAAAAAAAAATCATATAGAAACGTAAAGTCGACATTGAAAGACGTAGCTTAAATCGTAGAGATGTTCGGCATATTCGATATTCCGCACCCGGGTAGTATATAAAAGTGTTAGAACAAAGGATATTCGTAACTAATAAACTGATTTAAGCAGATCCGAATCCATTCCCATTATTGAATTCACCATGGCCTGTAATCCTGATAGTCACAACTTATCTGTTATTCGTTCTGAAGTACGGTAAACTATTCATGAAAAACCGTCAGCCATATAATTTGACTAGAGTCATGCAAGTCTACAACCTTTGTCAAATAGTATATAACGCATATGTTTCATTTTCTGTAAGTAAAATTTCCTTTACAAATCCACACAAATATATATATTATTAAATACATAAATTATTTGTATTTTCAGGGCTTTTATCATTTATTTTACTCAAACGAATATAATTTTCGCTGCATAAAGAAATTGCCATTTGAACATCCCATCCATAATATTGAAAGATATGTAGGTTATTCGTATTTCATTAACAAGATAGTGGATCTTCTCGATACCGTGTTCTTTGTGCTACGCAAAAGCTATAAACAGATAAGTTTCCTGCATGTATACCATCATGTAATGATGGTTCTTGGCGGGTATACTATACTCCGATTTAATGGCATCGAAGCACACTTGTATTTCCTAGCCACGTTGAACACGTTCGTGCATTGTGTGATGTATTTCTATTATTTCATATCGTCACAACATGCTGCAGTTAAGGCAAGCATTTGGTGGAAGAAGTACATTACAATCATACAGATGACGCAATTTGCATTGATATCACTGTATAGCTTGTATTTTCTCTTGTTATCCAAGGATTGTGAATACCCAAAAGTAATCATGGTAATGCAATTAATTCAAGGCGTTCTAATGATGTATATGTTTGCCAAATTTTATGTAAACGCGTACGTACGACCGCAAAATAAAAAGCAAAAATAAAAACCGGCTTAGATGTTCAAATAATCTATATGTATTTATATGTTATATCTTATGAACTTGTTAAGACAAATACTAAAAAAACTAAACTTCATTGAACTACACCGTGTAATTTCTTATAACACTATGAGTATTTTATAAATGGCATGCTTTTGGATTCATGAATAAGCTAAGTTTAAAAGTTTACCATTTAAATTTCATATTGTATGAATTTAGTTTGACCTCGAATAGATTATATATACCAAGTACTTCGTAGCAATACGAATATTCCGTTTCTTTGCGTATTGTATTGAATGTTCTATTCGCCTCTACTTTTTTAAAACAAATAGTTTATACAACGAATACATTAGTTGTGTGTGTGATCTTGAAGTTTTGTTTTATATAGGAAGTGCTTCCGTAATACAATCAATCACTCACAAACTACAACCTATCAAATAAAGACGTGGCGTACAGCAAAACGATGTTAAACATATTCGATAAACCGCATCCAAGTAGTGTATCAAAGTGTTTTTGTGAATTACTACAAAGGATTATACAAATCTAATAATGTGATTTATACAGATCCAAATCCATTACCATTAACCAATTCGCCATGGCCTGTTATCTTGATACTTACAACATATTTGTTCTTCGTGCTAAAGTGTGGCAAACTTTTTATGAAAAACCGTGAGCCGTATAATCTGAAACGAGTGCTACAAGTCTACAATCTTATCCAGGTTGCATATAATGCATCAATGTTTATAACTGTTAGTCACAAATCGATACATAAGCAAAAATATATTATCGAAATTTCTTTGCAGATAGTCTGGTATTTATTTTTTTCAAAAGAATATAAATTTCCGTGCACTAAGGAACTGCCATGGGAACATCCGTTGAAGAGGACTGAATGCATAGTGAGCTATAGCTATTATGTCAATAAATTAATGGATCTACTAGACACAGTATTCTTTGTGCTACGCAAAAGCTTTAAACAGATCACATTTCTGCATGTCTATCATCATGTAATGATGGTAATTTGTGGATATTGGCTGTTCCGTTTTCTTGGAAATGAGGGACAGTGTGTATTTTTGGGAATGCTGAATGTATTCGTGCATGCCATTATGTATTTCTATTATTTCTTATCCTCGCAATATCCCGGAATCAAAGCGAGCATCTGGTGGAAGAAATATATTACAATTCTACAAATAACACAATTCATATTATTAAAAGCATATTGCTGGTATATGCTGCTACTTTCGAAAGACTGCGAATTCCGCAAATATGTTGTAATTATACAGTTAATCCAGGCTCACGTTATGCTCTATATGTTCACCAAATTTTATATTAAGACCTATATACGTCCACAAAAACAAAAGGAAAAGCTTAAACAATAGAAATAGTAGATTTAGTATTAGTTTCACGACTTTGTGTCTGTATCTAATGCTAGTTTTATATAAATAAATACCTATTCAAATTTATTAATGACTTGTACATCACTGATTTAAGATACAATTCGATTAGCATTAATTAAATGCATTCATGAATTAAAACAAGGCAAATCATGTGCGTATTTGCTTTCGAAATTGAACGAAAACAAGCAATATTCAAAAATCAAATAGGAAATGGCAAAGTTTCAAAACAAACTCAATTCTTACCTAGTCATTCATTCGATTGTTTTAAATACCGAAAACTAAATATGTAAGATCTAACTCGAGTCGTTAATTCTCAAAAAAGTGTCCAAAATTTAGTGTCATACTTATAGAAACTCCAACTCAAGTCAAGAAACAATGTGCAAGGAGCGAGTGTACATAACAAGCTGACAGGTTTTCCGCTTGATTCAATTTCCCTCCCAATCGCTGATCTAGGCGAGAGGTACTAGCAATAGCTAAGTTCTGTGTTAGTCGTCGTGCCAGTTGTAGTAGTTTTTGTAGTAGTAGGAGGAGGTAGTGTCATGTTTTCCGAGTTGTTATTGTTACGGTTATTGTTTTGCTGCAAAATCCGTAGCGAAGTCAAAGTTAAGCCGGAAATTTGGAGTACGTTTACTGCTATGTTTTTGTCGCTCGACAACAGTTCCAACAATTGTATTTTCAGACCCTGTGCCTAAAAAGCACATAGAGGGTCTATTAACTTTGTGCAAAGGCGAATTTTGTATAACAGGCAGAACAAAGTGGCTCTGTTAATGCAGAATAGTGTTACCATATCTATTTCGACCACCAAACCAACTATTGATACCAATTATTGATCGACACCGAAATGTCAAAATGTCGGCTATCGATATCATTTATCGATATATCATCAATATATCAATATCGGTTATTAACTATCGATACATTTTTATCAGTGATAAATATCTGTTATCAGTCTCATACAGCCCTGGCAATGCAACACTGCCCTGAAAATACTAAGCACAGGGTTTCTATGGTTGGGCGCCGTCCTCACTGTTTGATATTTTTTTTTTTATCGAGTGGGTGAGTTAGTGTGTGTGTGTTGGAGAGTATGTGAAGTGTGTGAAACAATTGCCGCAAATATGGCAAATGGCAATTGAAAAATAAAACAAAGAAGCTAAAAACAACAAAAAGGAAAGTCTCCATGGAGAGCAGACATATCGAAATCCTTTTTCCTTGTACTTTCACACTTTATGCGCTTAACAAAGCAGCAAAGCTGCTGTTGACAGCAAAAAAAGAAGAAGAAGAAGGCCAAGAAGCAGCAGAAGAGCATATTCGATAAAATGCAGGAGAAGCATCAACAGCATCAACTGTAGTAGAAGAGAAGAAAAGCAAAAGGAAACCGCAGCGAGGTCATGAACGTGCACGAACATGCGAATGGACCCAGGCTACAATTGCACATACATACATATATATACTACTATATAAATGTATATATAGTGCATATATATAAACGTATATATAGATTTATACATATACGACTTAAGACGCACCAGATTGGCTCTGAAAATGAAAACTCTGAATGGCGAGTGCGGGTTATAGAGCTTCTTTATCCATTGTATGCACACATTTGAGAGACAAAGTCAAATGGAAATCTGCATAAAACCCTTCAACTTGCATTGATAAACGTGACACGGCTCTGTGTATATGTGTATATACGTCTTCATGTGTGTGTGTGTGTGTGTGTGTACACAGGACACCCTATGCTACTTCAAGTCCATAAGATCTTAAGCAAAAAATAAAAAACCTTAGAAAAAGTTTCCATTCAATTGCACAACCAAAACACAGCATTCGAGTTAGAATACAATTTTTATAGGGATTTGTATTCCTTTTGCACAAGGTTTTTAATCGTATATCTCTCACTATATATATATATATAGATATATGTTCATATTCCCTTTAGCATTGCAGTGTATGCAATTTAATTGGAATTAATTTATTTCAACATAAATTCAAATATAAACCACAGCGTAAGAGTTCTGATTTTATAAATGGGCTAAAGTTTAAGTAAATGCAGTGCACAGTGCATAATATCAAGCGTACAATGTGGCATACACTTAGGGAAATCATTTTATCCTTTAAAGAGAAATATAGGAAAGAAAACATGGTAAAAAAGTGCATAACTTAAGTGTTAAATAAATTTAAAAATAAACCCTTTTTTTCTATTCCACATTTTGAAAGATTTATTTTACATCGAAATGCTTCTTTATTTTTTTACAGTGCATGTGCTCTTGAGCTATGCGTTCTCCTAGTAACGCCCATGCATATCCATGAATGGTATTGTGTGTGTGTGTGAGAGTGTGTATGAGTGTGTGTGTAACAGCCGTTGGCAATTCTATGCCATAATTTACACTCTATCGAACGATAACAAACAACCTGCATAATGTATAGCAGTTTATACACCTTCTGTAAAAAAGAAGCGCCGCAAAATGTACTGATAGAGGAAAAGGGAGGGAGAAAGGGAGGGAGAAAGAGAGAGAGCGAGAGAGATTGGAGTGTGTAGAGTGAAGAGTAGAGCAAGTGAGTAAGAGCAGGAATGAATTCGAGTTACAGTGTTGTTATTGAACGATGAGGTCACAAAGTGGCACAAACAGCGTTTCAAATGTGCGTCCTCTGAGTGTGTATTTGTATGTGTATGTGTCTATTGGTATGTATGAGTGTGCTTGTGTGTGTGTGTGTGCTATAAAATACTTGCAGCTGCATTATCCTTGAATGCTAGCCAAAAGCGCATGAAAAAGCGCTGTCACTAGCGAGAAAATGGAAGAAGAACAAGTGTATAGCGGGAAACTGGCTATTACTGCGCTTTTTGGCACTGTTGCTTCCACTTATATGTCCTTGTGTCTGTGTGTACTTTACAGTTAACTCTCTCAGCTTCAATTGGTTGCAATTTATAGAGAATTTTCCTTCTCGGATTTAATGACCGCAGCAGCAAATCTCACTCTCTCTCGCAAAATTTTGGGCTACGAAAAATGAAAATATTGTTATGGCAAGGCATAAAAGCAATTGTGTTCATCATACAGTGAGCGTTTGAGTGTATGCGTGTGTGTGAGCGTGTGTAATATTTGGAATGCATATTAGTCCAAGTCCTATGGCATGGCATGTGCTGAAGACATAATAAAATTTTAATTTGCAACGATTGATGGAACTGCACACACGCATCAATGCTCTTGATTCTAAATCCCACGTTGACAGCACAATGATGGAGTAAGAGAGGGGGGGGGGGGGGGGGCAACAAAAAAGTGAGAAAAAAAATCCCCCAAAAAGTTAAAGTAAATTCCCCCCGCCTGGAAGGAAACCCAAAAGCTTGCAGGGAACTCTGAGCAGACAATCCCTCAACTTTCTCT